>JARWCS010333574.1:0-11992 GCA_034783895.1 Geukensia demissa | reverse complement strand
AAAATTTTTTAATGCACTTAAATGGATGAAACCAGAGGATTCCGAAAATCTGACAAAAAATCAAAAAGATGAGCAGCAAACATCCTTAAGAAAACCAGGTTATTTGAAGAGATGACAGAAAATAAAGACGACCTGCTAATAGAACAATAGTTTCGTCCTTAATACATAATATGAAGAGATATTGGGTAAACGTTAAGAAAAAACATAACATATACATAACATAAAAAACAAATATAACCATAAAAAACAACGGCCATGACATAAAAAACAAACATAACGATGATAAAACATCGGACACAACCCCTCACTTGTAAAAGATGCTAGTAATATGCGGCGGAGTTCAGACAAGATATGTACCAAACCGTCTTTTTATCATATAACGTCAGTCAAATTAACACAATTAAAGTCATTCAAAAAGTATCCCATTTATTTATAAAAGTACCGCAAGAACCATTAATATCAATAAGACGATATTAGCAGCTGCTCGCAGTTACTGAATGTCAGCCAAGGACGGTTTACTGTTGCCAAATCATCAAGCTCCTCAACACAAGGAGTTTACAATGGGACAATCAAAGTCATCTCTCTTGTCGAAAAATTTTGTTCTAAACCCGTCCTTACTGCCAATTTCTAGATGTTAGTCTAGGTATGAAGCAAACGTTCCAATGTCATCTTCAGAGTACTTTTTGTTAGAATCAGAGTGGTTAATAAAAAATAAGGTGTGTCCCTCCCTAGAAACAAATATTTGTATCTGCGTATGCCGTTTTTTTTAATAAAACAGAGGTGAACTAAAGCTCCTAATTTTTATTTTTTTATTTTTTTTGAGTTTTGAATGTGGAATAGTAGTATACATGGTGGAAAAATAAAATATTTTGTTGCTATCACAAGAGGAAAGGGACCTTGATTTGAGGCATTCTAACGGATCTTTTGAATTTTTTAGAATCCACATTTGATTCACGCCACCTCTAGAATGATTTGTTTCACAGTAACTCTAGAGCCCGTTTTTACTGCTGATAGAATAACTGTCAGTAACTTGGAAAGAGGTTTTATGGAGCATTTGGCAGACCCTGCAATGTAAAGTTTCTTGTAAAGACACTCAGTATAAGCTTTGGAATCCAGTAAAGTGAAAGAAAGATTTTTTTCTTCTTAGTTGAAATTCCAAAAGAAGACAAAATGACCGATGACTGTCAATCATTTCTTCTTTGGTAAGTGTTGTCGGGGTATATGTAAAACTGACCGCCGCTATATGACTGAAATATTGTCGAAAGTAGTGTTAAACCCCAAACAAACAAAAAAACAGACAAAATTCGTTGCTTAACTAAAATGTGCATAAGCAGTCACATTTAACGTAGCTGATCTTTGGATCGCTTGAAAGTTTAAATTTTAGTAATAATTAGTTATTCATAAAACTAAAGAAATATTCTACAATATTAAAAGGACAACTATCAGTCGCTAAACTGTATTACTCAATCAAACATAAATGTTGTCGAGTATAGTGTGTTAAATAGGTATATTTGTCAATTATTATATCACTGAAATTAATCGTATTTATCACAATAATTGTATAATCAACCAGATAGTTTGAAAGACTTATTGTAAGATAAAAAGATTTTTTTGAAGGGACATGTTGACCTACCTTAACTAAGTGTTATTCGTACAGAATGTGGTTTTATTTTATAATAATTTTTACAGAACTGATCTAAAATGTGTAGCAGTTTAGATTCAGAGTTACAAGTTGCTTAGTATTTACTAAAACAGTTAGAAGGATATTATAGAGATTTAGAGTTAAATGATATAGAGTTTTCCGATAATGTTTTACGTAGAGTGGTAGTATCAATGTTGGAACATCGAATAAAAATTTTAAAGACATAAAATTGTGATTAAAATGGGACAATAAATGTTAACATTTTCCATTACCACTTATCAACAGATTTTCATATATTTTTGGCAATTGCCAAAGTGAGTCACAAAAGCTATAGAAATATTAATTGAAATATATGATATATGACAACCGGAAACAAGAGAATTCAATGACCACTATAGAAGCTCGACGATGAACAATACGGACCGTATATCAAATCGAATTGACGATTACAGACATGGGGTTACATTTCCTAAAATATATTTTGGGATTGCAGCTTATCACTGTCTAAAATACCAGTTTATCCAATACATTTATGTGACCAATTTTTTTTAAAGCACGCGATTTTTTCCTAGAACATACTGCAAACTCCAATCAGATTAATGTAAGGGTCAAACAGTTATAGATGAGATGAACTGTCATTAACGTACATACTTCACACAGAAGAATAATGTTTACCATTGTTGTATAATTTTGATGTGCTTAATAAGCATTTCAAGGAGTAACCTCTCATCGATAGCATTAAAACCAAAACATCAATACATAGTTAAAGATGTACTCAAATCCAAACAAATCGAAATAGGGAGGCAAATTCATCGGTAGGCCCTCTGAGAAATCTGTTTTAAAAAAGCTAAACAAATGATTTTAAAAAAGCAGGAAAACCCAAAATTTAAGATAAAACAAGGCAGTAAAAACGACAAAAAAAAATGATGTGACAACAGTGTCAACATAAGAAACACCTTTACGCGATATTTATTTTTCCTTATGAATACCGGCATGTCCCCTGTTGATGATGGCGAGAGGAAGAAATTTTTCCGGACTCAAGTATTGAATAATTTAGCTCTAGAATTAAGGGTTTGTCCTTTTCGGGATATCGGAAATTCAACACTGTGAGATGTCTAAGAAGTCTGATCAAGCTACAGTACCTTTCGTAGGATGTGAATATCACGAAACCTTACTCAATGTAAGAAAGTTCTGAAATAATAAGAAATGGGATAAAGTTTGCACTAAGTCGACGATTGTGTCGTGTTTTTTTCTACATTCTGATTTATTCCAGGTGCTAGAAAGTAAAAAAAATCAACCTCATGCGAAAAACTTTACTATTTTACAGATTTTGATATCCATATAGTCCCGATGAAACAAAATTGAAACACCGTTTTTATCATTTTTATATAAACAAGGACTAGTCTTATACATCTGCGATATGTATTAGCGTGAACAAGACTTCTACGTTTAAAAGCGCACCAGTTCATGGATATTTACTTTACTCTTTATTGCGAAGAACTCACCGAACAGTCAGTTCGAAAACTAAAATTCGTGAATCAATAATGTCACAAAAATTTATGGGAAATAATTTTATTGCATCGATATAAAATGAAGATAAAGGGGACATGTCAAGTTGATTGTTTGACAATCTACAAGAAACGCTCAAGTCTCCACATTACTACATTTCTTGATAACAGAACAGCTTAAAATAACGATTCAAATTCCAGGACAAAATAATTGATAATGTAGAATTCAAGGAAATACTGAAATTATTATAGTGCAATTCGTGAGTTATTTTATTGTTCGGTTACTCGAGACATAATTTAAAATAATCAAACTGATCGATTATTTATAAAAACTTAATGTCTCTTCAAATATTTCAATTATCTTATCTTTCTTCTTTTCTATTCTTTTGCAACAATTGGTGATAAAACCTGTAAAAGTTCACACACAATTATATTTGTGCTTTTCAAAGTCTGTTTATTATTTTTCAAACCTGTTTTGAAATCGTGCATCTGATATCTTTTAAAATAAGCAAATATCAGAAAAGAACCATAGCCTAATTCACGGAATGTTTTTTGCATTTTGTATTTGATCAAGGTTAAATAATATTTAACTTTTTTCGCAGTGTAATGTTTGATAACTGGGTGTTGCACTCCAGATCACACCCATCTTCACTTTTACTTCGAACAAAATAAGATTTTAATCAACATTTAACAAATTAGTACTAGGCTTTACTTCTTGTTATTTTTCCATTTTAGTTTACAACTACTTAACAACTATTCGGACAAATAGCTCCCACTTTCTGTACGTTTTTAATAAGTTTACGAAAATATGAGAAGGAAAGAGATTAAAATCTAAAATGGAAGGCAAAAGTACAAAAAGCACAATAAATTGCACCACAAACTAACCAAAAATCCACCGGTACAGAAAACCCTCCTTGTGAAAAGCTCTAAATCGCCCCAAATAAAAAACGTGTATAGGTAAAATAATACTGCTGAAACCTGAATTTTATCAAAATGTACATGAAACAAAACATTAAACACAAACACAAACCTGTTAACAGGCACATGAGTCATGTAGTGGAGTTAAAATAAGGTACAGGAACAGAAAGTGCTTCGGTCAATCTGACTAAGGAAGGCGGGAATGCTGCGGCTAAAGAAAAATAGACCGACTAGGTACAATAATCAACTGTATACAATAAGTCTATATTCAGAAATGAAATAAATTCTCCAACATCATGTGATCGTATCAATTCGAGATATCAATATCTGCGCAAAGGTCAATATTACCATAGACCTTCACATCGTCCAAGTCCAAGAGGTACTTGCTGTCCTCGAATAACGGCCCTCAATACCATCCGACATCTAAAATAACGGTCCTAAATACCATCCGACATCAGAATGACGGTCCTTAATACCATGCCTAAAGATTTGACTAGAAAGAATGTCTTAAAACAATAGAAAATCGAAATTGTTTAGGAAAGAAATTTTAGATAAAAGGAAATCTTTTAAAAATAATGAATATTGTAGACTATTGTATTAAAAATATAAAAAGAATTATACAGACTCTATTCATTCAATTAATATCAAGTTTAACCATGTTGAATTAATATGGTGAATTTGATTTGCAAAATGAACATTTTAAGGAGTAACCTCTCATTAGAACCGAAAAATAAAAATTCCGAGATCCAAACATAGCAAAGAAGCACTCAAAACCAACCAAATCGAAATAGGAAGCCAAATCCAACGGCAGGGACTACTACAGGGTGCAATTACTAGGACCAAATGAAACTTAATTGGCATTACAAAGAATACGTCTTCGTTTCTCAGACAAACATCGTGGAGATATGACAAAATCTAGAATTGCTGACATGTTTGCAATCAATGAAATTATCAGATTCAATTTGGTATGTTGTGATATATTTATATAATAAAGAACTTCTGCGGAATGAAATTACTAACGCAAAAATATGGCGCAAATTTCAAGGAGATATCAAAGTGAAATATCTAGAGTTCTCCACAATGCATTCAACTAGTCCAGTGTAGAATATCCATGTGAGAAATGTTCAATACCTCAACTGTGCGAGACTCGTTGCAAATTTATTTATTCATTTTAATATTTAACAGTTTATGAAAGACCCTATAAAACAGTAATTAGTAAATAAATTCAATAATACGTTTAGATATTTGGACAAGGCGAAGGATTAAACATAGACAGAGAAAGCGAACAACATGTTTTAGGTTACTTGGCGCATCTTCAGATCCTCATCTGTGAAACGGATGCTCAATACCGGTAAAAAAGATTGTGATGTCGACCATACAATTTTTTAAAGTGATGACTTCAACGGAGGAGCAACATATCGCTGGTTGAGAAGTTTCTGTGACAACAATTTAGTTATGTAGAGAAAATCACTGTATTGGAGACATGCTCTTAAAAAATGAGCTTGAGATGTATACGCCATAGAACGGGGCTGCTGAGATGTTACTACCAATGAAAAGGATGCTGACTATTTGAAACTTTACATTTAGTTTTGCATGAAGAATTTAACCGTTACAACAACTATATCATTATCACATATAAAATGAAAAGATATGGGGTAAATGTCAGAGAGACCGCAGTCCAACCACGAGAAAAAGAGGAATTTACAAATCTAGAGGTCTCCACAATGGCTGGTGTACCACTCCTTGTGAAAAGCTCTAAATTGCCCCAAATAAAAAATCGTGTATGCGTAAAATAATACTGTTCTTACCTGAATAATATCAAAAATGTACATTTAACAGAACAATAAACACAAACACAAACCTATGACCACAATTCCAGACTTGGGACAAGCATATGAGAATGTGGTGGGGTTAAACTAGTTTAGTGGGACACAAACCACACAACGAGTGGTCAAAGGAAAATATCAAAGAAAACAAAAACAGTAACAGACGAAATTAAAAAAAACAAACAGAAAGTCACCCAATCCCAATAGAGAGTACCTTAATTACAATAAATATACTTAACAAAAATACATGCAAAATGAAGAAACATCTCTAATGAATGCTCGCAGTTACTGAAATCAAGCTCAGGGTGGGATTCCTGGTTATAAAACATTAAGCCTCTCAAAACGAGATGTCATCATACACATTATGTCTGAAGATATTACGTTGACAAAAATTTTTATCATCGCTACAAAGATTTAGCTGTAGAATCAAAAGTGATCCGTTATACTTACAATTCAATTAGGTGTTATTCGAGATTACAACTTGCTTTGATTGCCCTTCTTCTAACAATCTCATTAGTACTCATTATAAATATTGATTTGGCCTTGCATACAATCTTTTTGGGTCACTACGATTTTTCATGGTACAGTACTTAATCTCTATTAACTGATTACGATTCGTTTTGACAGTCTTAATGACACATCATCTAGTAAAGCATACCGAAGTTGCTTACAGTAAATTGCGAGTATTTACTGGGAAGAAGTACATACATAATTACCTGATTTCTATTATAATATTATCATTAATTTGGTACTTTTCTGAGTAAGATGTTTTCTGGTCTGATTTTACAGGTGTGTCATTTTAGTTTTGCCTTGGACATGGGTTTGAATCAAAATAACCAGATAAACCTCGACGCATGTTAAATGTGCATGTCCAAGGTCAGATCTCGTAACTATTGGATTGTTTGCGTGTCATTTGTTATTACTTTACCATTATTGGTATATTCATAAACATTTCGATGTTTCGCCTGCCACTTAACATTTGCAATAGTGTGGTTGTCGAGATTTAGAGCTCGTCACAAGAAGTGAGATTACAATCTTGTTGACGGCCTTGGGAGGAACTCTTGGTTTAAAATTTTCGTTAGCTGCTTAAACCAATTTTGTGCAGTCTTCTTGACAATAACATCATATTTTTCTTATCTCATATCAAAGACAAGTCCTTAAAGGTATAGACCAGAACAAACAGTTTTATGAAAGACCCTTAAGTGTAAGTTTGCCAACCGTAAGCAGTATAATTGTAGCATTACACAACAAATATATACATATAACACGTCCCGGGACAATTCATTTTATTCTAGAACGGATTAATGCGGTAGTATACATTGTATATTAATATTAATTGATTGAATGCGCATAACGTCCAGTGGCAAATATTTCATGCATATTCAGGACGAGAGTATATAAATAAATCATGATGAATGAATCCTGCTTTGTACTAGACCGACACGCTTAGTCGGATTTTTAACGTGCTATCTCACGAAAGCAACAGTCCGCAGGAAGACATGTCACTTTACCCAGACATTAATAATCTATATTAATAAAAAAACTTGTATTGAATTGTATTTTGAAGCACAAAAAAGGTAATAGACGTAAAAAAGTAGAATAGTCATGGGAAAAAATCATTGTTCCCATAGGAATATGTAGGTTCAATGGTAAGTTCCCAAGTTAGGAAAAAGAAGAGTTTCCATGTGAAATGTAGAAGTTTTCTCGAAAAGAAAGGAATTCCAATGAAAACTTAATACAGACCCCTGGAAACTAAAAGCAGACTGAAAGGCGACTAAAAAGGTGTTATTTTGCTGCGAAGGCAAATATGAAATTTTGGGGGCAATATAAAGATTTTATTATCGATCGAGAAGACATTCATTTTGCATCCACAATTGTATAATAGGTGAAAAATGTCAGTTTCTTCCAGCCAACTACACGCACTCTAGCTAGAATTAGAACTGTACGCTTCAACAATGAACAATTCAAACATTAGAAATTAAGTTATAAAAATCAGATGAAATGAGACAAAAACCGGGATTCAAACCCAAAATATGATATTTTTCCTACTGGTAGATAGCAAATTGTTTTTAGGATAAGATCTCCCTAAACTGAATAGTCATCTCTCTGATATAATTAATGATAAAATATGTTAAAAAGTTCCGTTTTATAATATCATCGCGATTCATCATACGACTCCCCATGAAAATGAGTAGTCCAAAAACTATCATAATAATTAATAGTTATAATAAAAATTATAATGATGATGAGGATTTTAAAAAAGTGGTAACGATTGAAAATAGTTTGGTCAAAATCATGTCTTAGCAACGTATATTAAGGAAATAACATGTTGATACTTACAATTTAATTAATTAATTAATTAATAGTGAATAATGCTAGGGCAATGTTAGGGTCAATGGTATTGACTTTACAGGCGTGAGCAGAAGAGATTCCTTTTCGGTGTTTTTGGGGTACATATTTGTCTTGTTAAATGGTATGTCGAAATGGTTCTGGATTTTTTTTAGAGTAGCAAGATGCATCTCTACTGCCATGCTTGATCGAAATTGAGCCCAAGAGACAAAACTTTTATTTCTTTTTGTAAAAAAAGACCATTACTCTCCTTTCCGCTCATCTGTTTTGAGCAAAGGGAAATAACAACTGTCGATGCAACGTCTTGTGTTCTTTGGTTTTATTAATTGTTTTATTGTAGCAACCACAAAATATTTTAAAAAGGCGAAATTAGCATGACACTAAGGTCTGGCGAGCATACGAATAGATAGAGCAGGAATAGTCAAACAGCTATAACACGACTAAAATCTTTAAGGTTTGAGGGTAGAAACCACAAGCAGCATCAGCAACAAAGTGAAATAATCATATAGTAGGGTCTGGCGAGCATGCGAGACCTACTCAATGTGGTAGAAACAACACGACGGCATACCACGTCACACACGACCACAACACACCACCACACAGAACAAATTGAGCAACTGGGTGAAGTTTGACAAGTTATTCGAGACCTACTGAATGTGCTAGATACACGAAGACACACCACACCATACTACCACATGGAGCGAATTAAGGCCCCTCCAAATTTATTAATAGTTCTTCAGATTCGCTCGCTTCTTATATTATGGGTAAAAACTCGCTCCATTTTTATCTCACTTTTTAGACATTTTTACTATTTCCTGATATAAAAATAAAATTTTGCTTGCTTGCTCCTAGAAAAATACAAAAATGAAGTAAAAAAATTAAACTTTACAACATTTTGCTGAGATCGAATGTAGACAAAACTAAAGTTGTATGAATTGGTAAGAAAAAACATAGTTCAGGTAAAATATGTGTCAAGTGGGGAATGGAATGGGGTTCCAGCAGGTTTAAACTCATTGGTATTCATTTTTCAACAAACCTTGAAGAAATGGAGGATCTTAATTACAACATTAAGTTTCAGGAAATTGAAAATTGTTTAAAAAGTTGGTCAAATCAACTTTTGACACCTATTGGTAAAATCACTGTAGTGAAAACTTTAATAATTTCTAAATTAAACTACTTGTTTTTAACTTTATGTAGTCCAAAACTATCCAAACTAAAACAGCTAACTTCCAAATTATACAATTTCATTTGGGATGGAAAACCAGATAAGATTAGTAGAGATGTAATTTCAAAAAATTATTGTGATGGGGGTCTTAAAATGGTTAACATACCAGCTTATATTAAAGGTTTGAAATTAACATGGATTCGTAGAGCTTTTAAAAGCAGCTCAAATGTCTATAGACTCTTTACATACTCAGAAAATATAAATCTGTTCAAATTAGCATATTTAGGAAACTACAAACAACTTAAAAATCCATTTTGGAATGAAGTTTTTACCGCTTTGTCAGAATTTCAGGGGGCTTTACCAATATCTGAGGACAATATAAACAAAACATGTCTGTGGAATAATGAAGATATAAAAGTAGGAAACTCAAAGATTATTTATAATAGCTGGATTGAAAAAGGGGTGATGACTATTAATGATTTACTGACTGATGATAATAATTTTATGTCTTATGAAATCTTCCAAAACACTTTCAATATAAAAACAAATCTCTTAATATATCATGGATTAATATCTGCAATAAAAACACATTTAAGATCAACAAATGCAGGATTTTTAAGAAAAGACAATGGACCGAACATGCCTTTACTTCTTAGCAATATTTTAAACAGAGAAAAGGGGTCTAAAATAATGTATAATATTCTCAATAATTCAAAGAAGGAGCTTAAATGTGAAAGGAAATGGACAAACAAATTTGATAAAGAGTATGACTGGAAAATGATATACACACTAGTTTTTAAAACCACAAGAAGTTCCAAATTACAATGATTCCAATTTAGGATAACTCACAGAATACTAGCCACAATTCATTCTTGAAAAAAATTCTAAAAAAAATAAAACCTGTGTACGTAAAATTATGCAAATCTTGGCTTATTATTATTTATACATATAAACAGAAAAACAATCGATGACCTCGACTCCTGACTTGGGACATCAAGCGATATTGGTGTTGCGATTAAACATATTTTGCTTTGGCAAAATCCTCCCCCACATCGAATCCAAAGGGAAAATCAAAGTAAGCAAAAGCTGTAAAAACATTCTATAAAAGTATACAAGAGTGCGAAAATCCAATCAGAGTACCGTGACAGCAATAAGAACACTTGACAAAAACACATGCAAAATAAAGATATCTCCCTAACGAATGCACATAGTTTCTAAAAGCATCCTTTTACTGGATATTTGTGTCAAATTTCTGTGTAATATCAGAAAAACAGCAAACAAAATGCGGCAGAAATCTTTTGAATAAAACTTGAAAACTGAAAACGTTTTGAAACTATCTGCCATATCTACATTAAAAAATAAATTCAGTATAATTCAATATAATTAGTTTCTTTATACAAATGTAAATTAAAAAAAAACTACTTTTTGTAATGAAGAAAAGAAAACATTCTGCATTTATTTTTTACTTAATGCGACGTTAGTAAACATTTGTGGTTCGAATTTGCAGAAACTTCAAAAAAGAAAAGTGACATCGAATTTCCAATCTCTGCTAAAAACATTATCATTGGTACAGTCATTAAACTATTTCATTGTTCTCATCAATTACGTTTTCTTTTTCTGTATTTCCAACTATGATTACTCTTACTAATATGCTCGTACAAATATAATATTTTGAAAAACTTAGTTATCCTCAGCAGATTCCCTTCTGTTGGAGACAAATAGTGGCAAAGGCTATTTATACTCTTGCTCATAAATATGGAATATTTTTATTTTCCACTTTCCATAGAAAAAGGTATTGCTAGACCTTGTCAAGCGAAATTCATATCAGGAAATGGCAGATAATGCTTATATGGTGATATTAGAGGATAGTTAAATAAAACTGGATTAAATAAAACATTTGAAAGGATTCTATCCGGAATACAAAATTAGAATTTTTTAACAAAAAATGTGAGTTTCGGAACTCATAAAACGAGCCATCGGACCAGAATATTAAATAGTATACTTTTGTAGCTAGAAGTAAGATAATTCTTCAGATTTGTGTAAAAATTTGTGGCATTATGGCTCATAGTTTTTGCATGCAAATCTCAAAATTTGAGTGTTTGTCTCTAAAAATGTCAATATTATATATTTTTGGCTAAGTGTATATTATAAAGAATTCGAAGGTAACAAAGGGGCAGACAGAAATCGTTCAGTCGGAAGACAGACAAGACCATGGCAAACAAAATGAAAAGAAAGACAAACATAGAGCACAGAACATTACACTGAAAACTAAAGCTGGAGTAACACGAACCCTACAAAACCCAGGGTGAGTTCAGGTTCTCCGCAAAGGTAAGCAATTCATGCTCCACTAGTGGCAACGGTCGTGTTACTCAGTAGTCAAAGACGGTATATAATCACAATAGATGTTAGTCACAACCGGTATAGGAACGGATTGTATTCATGACAATTGGAAGATATCCATTGTCATCTGTGAAATGGATATTTCGTACCGGTCAACCAAATCATGTTGGCGACCGAAAAACTTCCGGAGTGATGACTCTAATCTTTCCCTGAGAAACCCTTGGCTCAGTAGCTTTCTAGTCAG
>JARWCS010333563.1:0-11993 GCA_034783895.1 Geukensia demissa | reverse complement strand
AAATCCTTGACTTAATAATTTTTACTTATACAGAGATTGCGCTGATTAAAGTCTGAAACGTCGCTTCAAACACGGGCATACCGAACAAGCTGAGAAATGTATACCCCGTACGAAGAAACCAAAGGAACGTCCCCGTCAAGGACGGAAGAATTGACAATTGGGAATGAGAATTCGTTCCTCATGTTCATTGCGGATACTGAAAAAGTAAAAGTACAAATATATTATTGATTTATGTTTGCGTATACAAATATATCAATTATCTAGGAGAAAATGTTCGAAAGAGACGAATGTTCTACAGATAACGTTAATGTTAAACCAATTCTGATACTTATATATTTTCTGCCAGGACTGAATAGGTTCCTTATAACAGGCATAACTTCAAATTTATGTATTAATTATTAATAAATCAATTGTAAAATACAAAATTACTAATGTTGAAAAATATGGATAATTTAAGTATCTGATCTGTACATTTGAAAGAGCAACCTCTCGTCAGTAGTATTAGATGCAACACATAGTAAAAAGAAGATGTAAACGTAGCGAAAAAAAATAAATAAAGAATCATAATGGGAAGCTCTGCAAATAAATATAAAGCTGTGCAGGTCTGCTTATTAGCAGTTACATCAGGCAGTCAAAATGTCGGATCGGTAAGTTCACTTTCTGTTGCCTTAAGAACTGTCTCAATTTTAAACAAAATATAAAAAATGTCACGTCGGAATGCACTTTTGCCCCAAAGCCCTTGTCTAAATCGCAATTTGGATTTGTTTGTTTGTTTTGAGATCTTTTTTATCTCCCAAAAACCTCAAAGATGAGATAATCCCAAAAGATTGATACTCATTGTTTCTGTGACGTCTCATGACGGAAACAATAACATTTAACGGGTGGTTGTGTTTTAAAAGATATCAAATGTGACCAAAAGGACCAAACATCAACAAAAACAAAGATGGGAAATCTCAGACACCCTTGGGTGAGATTTAATAGTCCTATGGCGCGGCAACTCTCGTCACAGAAATTTTACCCATTTCTCGTCTTGCTCTTTCTGTGATGTAAGATTCATTATATTTCATAAAGGTATAAGCTGTATAAGATGTCCAATTGTAATTTCTGTTACATTTTTCAAAGGACATCATAAATATGAATATCAGCAAAAGCCAAACATATCGTGATTAATGGCTCATACACAACTTCTAAGATTATCTTGCAGGTTTACGTTCTCCTAATTTCTGTTCAATTTAAGACTATTCCTTCCTGAATATAAACAGAATTGAACATGTAACTCATTTCATAACAGAAAAACAAATCTATGGCCACCATTCCTGACTTTATACAGGTTTGTTAGTCAAAATTTGGGTTAAACTAGTTAGTGGTGTACCTACCCTCCCGGACCGAGTTTCAAATGCAGAAATCAACGAAAACAAAAGCAGTAACAAACGAACAAAAATCAAACAGAAATTTACCCAATCCAGGAATCTCGTAACTGAATAACAATAAATATGCTAAACAAAAATAATGCAAAGCGAAGATACCTCTCTTATAAATGCTAGCAGGCTAAGGAAGACATCAAGAATCGCAACACGTGATCTCATTAAACACAGTTTGCCCGACTATTTAATACTCTGTTGTCATAAACACGAGGAAAAACGAAATAGATGTAATGTCAAATTTATTAATATATGTTTAAGGAAGCGATACGTTTATTAACTTGTAAGCTGTAACTTTTGTGGAAGAGTTTGTTTAACGGAACAGATTCATTTTTAAAAATTTTAAGATTTACATGTAATGTTTCCAGAGAAATGTGATATTGTCGTTTTAAAATTATTTTTGTATTAAATCTTTGTAAGAGTTATAAAATTATGTAAAGTTTTGAGAAGCTTGTGATATCTGTATTCTTGCTGCAAAAGTTTACAAATAAGATTAAGATTGCAATCATTAAAGTAAGAAACATCAGTTTCAAACATGGGCAAACCGAATAAGTTGTAGTGTTAAAGGAAAAAAATATAAAAAATAATTTAAAATTTGAGATATTGTCCAAATTTGAATTAGGAGTTAACAGTATTTTATTTAAAGATTTTCCGGCATCAATTGACGATTTGATGGTCTCACATTATGATAGCGGAGCCAGTAAACAGATATTTGCGACTATCAAATCAAAATTGATGCCATGAAAATTTCAACGTTAAAAAATAAAATATCAACGTTACAAAACTGTTGCATTAGAATAAGAATTGTTAAGGGAAATAAACCCAATATAACATAGATTATTTAAACTGAGAACTATTCTTGACAGATCTTCTAGCAATAATTCTAAACACAAACAAATTAAAGCCATAGATGATGTGGTTATTAATAAACCTTTCAATTAACTGAAACCCATATGAAATTTACACCTACTACATTTTCTGAATCCAGTTTTTAACAAAATACTTGAAAAAAAAAAAAACAATAAAAAGGCAATAGGTGCTTACCCTTAAGAAACACCTGATCCCACTCTACAATTCTAAAGGAGTTTGTGGATTCCTAGCCTTTGCTATTTTTATTTTTGTGATGTATCTTTTAGTTGGCTTCAAATTTGTCTTGTCCCATTGGACTATACATATTTGATCTCTCTGACAGAGCCGAAGCCTTAACAAATGATGAGATTGATTCTATGAACAAAACAGTTTATAATTCGAATTTCATAGCCACCTGTATCTTACAGAAGCCTACTTTCCAGCATATAATCGTACATACGTGGATATGACTTTTTGAAAGGGGACCTGCCGATACATGCAACCAAACCAAGTGCTAAAAATCATCTTTGCATTTTCCAAAGAGGACTTGGGCCCCTGGATGCTCCAATGTCTTAAATGCCATGTTGTTTGAAATACTTCTGTATTTTTAAATGAAGGTGGAGAGAAACGCCGAGTGTTGATATGGGTGATAGGTCTAAATAAGAAAATGTCAAAAAGATTATACTCTTTCTCTGTAAGAAACGGAGGATGTATTATTGTATATTTAATTATCATCTCAAAGCCATATCGATGATACCTGATGAACATTTCTGACAAGGTGCAGATTCAAGCATACTTTTCAATTCACAGCTTGATATTGTCAAGAATACTATATTAATTTTTGCATAGCACATCTTTGGCCATTTCAACGTTACAAGACATCAAATTTACTGATAAAAAAACAAAGAAGAATCATGAATCAACATAACAAACATCAGAAAAATCTGATAAAATTAAAAATGAGCTAACTGTTTAAATATAAAATCTTACCTGACGCCACAGATTGCGCCTAACGGGCCGAATTACACACACTTGAGTATCAATGCGCATGAATATTAATGCACAAAAACATAAAACAAACATCTCAGATCGGCATTATATAAAAGTACATGAGATGTCCTTTTATTAAAAATTGTCATTTTTCACAATGGTTATATTTAATTTGCTTGAAATATTAACAATACTATTTTTATTTCAAATTTTATCAGTGACTGTTGAAATTCCCTTTACTATTTATAGCTTATCTGAAAATGTCAAAACATACCTTATCAGTCCAGTGAATTTAGTTGAACCGGGAGTTGTATTCATTTTTGTATAGATAAAGGATGCTGAATTCTTTGTGTTTTTTTTAAATAACAATACACAATTGCATGCTTATAAATCATGTTTTTTACTAGATTTAACTTCATCAGTAAGCAGTTTCTAGCAATGGTTTACGTCATCGCCGATATGTATTAAAAGAAAGGTGAACGCCTTTAAGAATTTATCCTATTAATCAAGATCATGTATGTCTGGCTAGTCGCTCTCAGTACTGTCAGTGTTTTAGGTATAGAGCATAGAAAATTCATAATTGTTAAAAAACATTCGTACTCATGTATTTTGAAACTACTGGGTCGATGATCTGCTGGGGGACAAGAGGTCTCCAAGAATATTCACCAGCCCAGTTGTCAGTCCTGTCGGATATGACATTTATCACATACTGTTTTACAGAAATTTTTAAAATCATACATCCTGCAATTTGGCAGTATTTTGTATTGCGCATAGTATTGAACTCCTTTTTCGATTTGTTTGCATTTGAGAAATTCTTCTAGTGTATTTGGATATTTGCTTTGCTCTATAATAAGTCCAATATAGCTTATGAGAGTTTCTCCTTTAAAAACGTGTACAGCATAAAGAAATTATAACAATATTTATACAATATGTTCAACATTGAGGTAACTTGAGTTATAATTAAGGAGTTGTCAAATCAAGGGTATAATAGCCATGCGAGATAGTGCCCATTCAAAAGAGAGAAGACAGACTCCAACAGTTTGTTCCGGCTTAAAGATCTAACTGCAGGGGCAAGCAATATATTTTCTCGCATTTCGTTCAAATGGTTTAATTTCGATGGCCGGTAAGTTTCCAATATTTCTGAAAATATTAGATTTCATACGTCCTTATGACGAATAAAACTTTTCCAGCTATCTTACTTATATTTCGACTAATCCATTTTTCTTTACGGATAAAACTACCTCCAGTGATGCAAATCAACTTCTCTGATTTCAACAGGTACATATTCTTGAATTTGTTGTTTCTTCTAGGATGAGTCAAACCAATTATTGAACTTTCGTCCTATTAACTGTACAATCGGTGAAATTCCTGTTCTTCCATGCGATATAACTCGACATTTGAATACAAAATTCGAAATGACTGAAATATTGTTGTCAGTCGCCTTAAACCCCAGAAACAAACAATCAGTATACTTGTCAAAAGGGTATTGTATGTTCTATTTTAGAATCTATATGAGACAACAATATGTATCCCCTGGCTGGTATATATTTATTCTGGAGATGAATTGGTGTCCATCGATAAATCCTCCTGAAAGTGTCCCTATTCCCGGCAGCGAAAATACTACCCGTTTTCCCCATATTACACAACCATCATAAACACTTAACTCGGTTTCCCTGCTGCAAAATTGCTTCTTTATGTCAGTTTCACACAGTTATGGCCACCTTTTTTAAGCTATCGTATGATCTGATTTTTTGCACATCCACGTTTTGACTTGATCTGATGTAACCGGTGTAGAGTTAATGTTTCATTGACATAAAAATTTCTAATTTGCTTTATATTTACTGTCTTCCCTTAACGGCAACAGGCTAGGCGCATTGTTATTATTTTTACCTATTTAGAACACCATCTTATATGACGGCATTTTCGGAACTTACCAAATGTATATGAAATACCAGAATAATATATTTTTATAACGAATAGACAAATGA
Organism: Geukensia demissa; assembly: GCA_034783895.1. Taxonomy (NCBI): domain Eukaryota; kingdom Metazoa; phylum Mollusca; class Bivalvia; order Mytilida; family Mytilidae; genus Geukensia; species Geukensia demissa. Next base: position 6,745 of record JARWCS010333563.1, on the reverse strand, counting down.
GTCAATCCACTTTAATGATTGAATATGTGAAGAATACCCACACCTTTATCTGTCATTAGAATATGAATATTAATTTGCCAAGTTTGACGTTTATAACCTTCAAACCCACATGAACTTATTGGTGTCTGTTTTTTTTTATCGTCCTAAACAGTGATGTATCAGCATCTACAACATAAAAACATAACGAACGACGAATACAGGCATTTGTAAATGATTACGTTGGATGTTCTGTCAATATTTGACATGTCAAATGACTTAGTTTTACTTAAAATGCATGTACGAGAGCTACATATACTGTCAACCTGGCCGAGATCATGGCAGCTAGCTACACTGAAAAGAAGTTAGTTCCATATGGGTAAAATCATGTGTATTAAATTCAGTTCGCCTTTGTACCAGCTTCAACTTGTTCGAGAAGAAAATTTAAAAAAGAAATTCCTGCACTGCAAATCTATAAATGATTATTGGAACATGTACTTATTAAAGACATGGGTTCCCCGTTTTTACCTCCATTTTTGTTAATAAATATTCCCATCGCATGATTATGTTTGTTTTTCGCTAAAGTTTTCGCTTGATAAAGTATATATATTTCTTCAGATTCCTCGCTATCGTCAAGATATTCTCTTTGTGAAGACGTGATATTTAACTTACATATCTTTTTGTCTTCCTTTAAAAAGCGTCGGTTAACTGAGATTTGCTTTCGCCGATTTCTGTATTCATTCGCTTAATGTCCTTTCTTTTTAGATACATAGTATTTCGCGTCTTTCCATTTGCAATCCCGCGGTTGTGCGAACCTTAAAGCTGGTACTTTGTAAGGCTCTGCAGATGTTAGTTATTTGCGTTTTTGGCTACCATTTGCTTTACTGTTAAAATACCTATTACCTCCTCAATAGTTAAGAGTTGGTTTTAGCTAATAAACGCCATTGCGTTCAATCCTCTCTGATTCGACACACCAATCTTTCTCTTAAAATGTATTAGAGGGTTTCGAAATAGTCAAAATGTTCAGATAAATTTCCTTTCTCGGCCAGAAATTGATTTTTTGAGACGTATGGATGCTTGAATCTGCCATTGAATTCATAATATTGTACAATATCTGATGGCTTCTGATACTGATAATCGGTAAATGATTTAACAATGCCATCGTAGGGTTTTTTCCTAGTTAATCTTTAAGTTCTTATATTATCCTCGAGCTATGGGTTTTCATGGTATTAAGCGCCGATATTGACGTAATAAATACCGTAGGTTTACCACTTGTACAACGAATTCATATGTCGTACGAAAACATATGATCTGACTTTAACATAAATGTTTTTCCCTTAGACATCCAGTAAAATATATCACTTACTTAGATAATTTCTCAATATATTTTGCAATATTCGTTTATTACCTCCAATACTCATTCGTCTATAGTTTGTTGAAATAGCTAATTGTGCTTTGTCATGTACACTAATTAGGATGTTGAAGTGCAGTTATTCTTTAAATCCCTGTCGTCAATTTATGATGTAACTGTGATCATAACCCACACATTAAGGTATACATTTCCTTTTCAGTAATTAATTGTTTATTTCAAACCACCAAACACTTGTTGCATATTGCAATGAAATCCGACCTAATCTCTTAACAACCTGCAGATTATTTTTTACAGCACTCATCAGATAAAATGGAAGCAAAAGAAATCCAAAGGGGAAAGTCGGTAGACACTGTGATCTCGCGAACAAGACGGAACATATACATATTAAACTAAAAACAAACACACAACTATCACGATGCGAACTTCATTTAATTCAGCTGCGAACTCAGGTATCCGGAGAGAAAGCAGTTCATGTCTCCGTAAATGACACCTGAAGCATTGTCAATTATACAGTCGTACATAAGTAAAAGAGAGATGGAGAAAGGAGCAAACTGTTTTTCTAGTTTACTCCGCAACTTCACGGTAAAAGGCTAGTCTTTATCTGTGAAACGAATATTCCACATCGGTCGACAAAATTGTGGTGTTGACCTTAAAAATTTCTGGAGTTACTACTTTAACCGATGAGAAACATATCACAGTCTGAGCATCCCCCCGTTTTGAGGGGCAAAAGGATAATAAAAGGAAAGATACGAGAAAATTGATAAATCAAGAGATCCACAAAAATGGGTCCCCCTTTTCGAAAAGTCTGTATCCGCCTTGTGTTTACAATGCTGAATATTACTGCCAATGCACGAGGATTTGACTATTCGAAAAATGAAATCGTCACGTTTGTCATAAAGTTTTGGGTGAAGCCTTCCTCCATTGTCTAATTCGAGATGTAGTGCAAGGTATGAGGCAGACTTGGGAGTGTCTATTGTGTCTTAAATCCCAAGCTCATTTGGGTTGGCGAGGTGAAGATAATTCCCGAACCGTGTATTGTTCAGTGAAAGAACATCATACATGTAACGGAAGCTGAAATTAAAGGTTGGTCTAACATTCTTTCTGTGATAGTTCTTAAAATAAAGTCTGTCCAAAACGCGTGAAGAAATAGGATCACAACAAGTGCCCATTGTAATGTCAACAAAGGTTTTATGGCGAACAAATCACTTATTATTAGTTAACCTTTTGGCTGACTCCGGATTTTATATACAATACTGCAGATGCTTAGTTCATGTTTCAGTTCCTTTTTTCAAGTGGTTTCAGAAAATTTATATGACCAATCAGATCCCAAAACTGACTGAGGAAGCAACTGGAACAGGTCAGGTGTTTTTTTAAGGAGATTTCTGATTCGACCTATTGGAAAAATTGCCAGTGGCGGTTATGAAATTTTAACATCCGGGACGATATATGCAGATTTTATAGAGACTATACCATAGACCAAAATTTCAGTCCAATAAAGTTTTAAAGTTCTAAAGAAATTTTTTTTTTAATTCTACCAATCAGAAACAAAAACTGTCTGTAGTGGCAATCTGAGTCGACTGACCGAGAAGATAAATGCAAAGTTAATAATGGCCATCACATAGATGTCTTTGTCTAAACCTTTTTAATTTAATTTTGCAGGTAGTTACAAAAGTAGAAGAATAAAATACGTTGGTCCCCGAGGGTATTCACCAGCCTAGTTGTCAGACTTGTCTGACATGAAATTTATCTAACAATGTTTTACAGAAATTTGCGGCATTTGTTAAAATTCTTAAGCACTGAAAATACGGAAAGGCCTCGAAAAGTATTGCACTCAGTAGTTGTCCCTGCGTCAGATTTGGCTTCTAATTTCGATTTCTTTGGATTCGAGTGCTTCTTTTCCTGTTTGGACTTTCTATGTTTTGGTTCTTATGCTATTGGTGAGAGGGTACTCCTTGTAATGTACAAAATTATAGCATACCAAAAATTTCCATATTTATTCAACATTAGTAATATTGTATTTTATCTCAACAGCGAAACACATTACATGTACCTGTCAGAGGCCTATAATTTCAGTGGTCGTCTGTTGTTGCAATTTTACGTCAAGAAAAAGAATATCTTTATAGTTTTCCAAATTCAAAAGTTCTAAAAGGATTAATTCGCTGTTGGTTGCGTTAAGTCAAGTGGCAAAGATGTTCTGCACATTCAGGACGTGAACAAGGTCGACAATTAGCATAACTAAATGCAAAAATGCAAGAAGATGGGAAAGCGTTATGTCGATACAAACATTTTGCTTTTTGTATCGACCATAGGGATATTATTCTTTTGTTTTTAAGCATCCAGCCCACCAACGGACGCCCTATTAGGGGAGTTTTTTTCTTCCGTAATAACCGATCAACTGAATTCTCAACCCCAGTTACACTCGGAGTAGCCCAGTATGGAAACAATGGATGCCCTTCAATACCTCAAAACATTGACCTTCAAAATCAGAACAAATAAAAAGACAAAAAAACAGACTCCAGAACATTTATATAAACCTTCTTGTGCTGCGAAAGAGTAAGCATCCTGTTCAACTCGTCCACCCGTCTTGTAATTAATTTGTCTCTAAGTTGGATTTTAGTTAAAGCCAGCCATTATATCTAATCTCATTTTAATGAATCTGCTGAATTATTTTTGTTAAACTAGTGACACATATTTTATTTTTGTCTGCAATAATGTGATTGCTGCACCTTCTTTCATTTACGACTTTTAATGATTAAAAGCCTTGTCAAGTTCTATGACATAGAGCTTTGCATGCGACCAGGATCTTGAAATAGGCCGTTCGGATTCTCCGTATGCAGGTAGAACCACGGCTAAATGTGTCCGTTGGTTCGTGTGGGGATGTATAAATACTCAACCTCCCCTTCTCTGAGCCGGAGTAAGAATGGGCACTAGGTATCTCCGTCTGGAGTCACTAGTCCTCTGAAAGGGGCGCCCCTGATGGTGGGATTGTATAAATTCTCAATCTTTTCGGAGGGAGACGTTGAAGACATCCCGTGTTTAGAAAATGCCACATTCTAAGCTCATTAGAGACTCCTTGCAACGGCTCATTTTGAATGGTCAGCAGGCAGCCAGTTAAAAAGCTAATTTTCCGACCCCATTCAATCCGTAGTTTTTCTAGTGCCAGTCTAAATTTCCCTCTTTTATCGGTCCCCTGCTCACAGTCTATATATCGATTTATTGTTTGTTTACTTGTTCCCGTCCTGAATATATATCTGAAATATTTCCCGATGGACGTTTAGCAGCAATCAATCAATGTATGATTTGTTACCATTAAGGCTTGTAATTTGCTGTAACTATTGCTTACCCCTTAAGGTCACAGAAAGCCTTAGAACTCCATTATTAACGTTTTTGCATAAAGTGTACATTTTGTAAACCAATTGTTGTTTGGACTGTTGATATCTGAGGTAATTGATTAATGGAAAATCCAAGTGTACTTTTAAAATTAACTTTAAAGATGAAAGGTCCTTGTATTGTATTTGGACAATATTAAGTGACTTAATGATAAATACCTTCTGTTAACAGATAAACTGATCATTGTGATACATTTGTGTTCTTGTCCATGTTTACAGTTTATAAAATATGAGAACTTAATTACAGCGGTTTTTAAAATTCAATATCTCATAAATTACTAGAAACTCAGTTTAACCTTTCTCCGACTATAACTGTGTCAAAATTCTAACTGTCCCTAATCTACGGTGGAAGTTTAATTTTGGTTCTTCCGCTTACTCAGAAATGACATATGAGTTCTTTAGTATTTCAATTAGGTTAAAAAAGTTAAAATGACATATGAATTAGTATGTTTATAAGGTTTATAGATAATTCTAAAATTAGAATAGAATGTGAATTTCAAACGAATATGACACAAACACTTTAAACGACTTCCTATTTTTGGCCCCTAGAGTGTCTGATGAAGGATGCTCATTATGTCTTTCTGGCATTTGTTCCACAATCTTTTTTATATAAATATGAATCATAACATTTTAGGTTTTTAAACTTAGAACAATATATAAATAAGTATTTCTATAAGGCTTGTGCATGAATTGGTTTTTCTGTTGGGTTAAAACAGTTAAAATGACATGACTTAGTAGTTCTATTAGGTTAATACAGTTAAATTACATATAAATGAGTATTGCTATTAGGTTATAACAGTTTAAATGACATATGGGTAAGCATTTCTTTTAGGTTTATAAAGTTAAATGACATATGAATTAGTATTTCATTTAGGTTAATACAAGTAAATGACATATATTTTTTTCATTTGGATAAAACAGCTAAAATGACATGAATAAGTTTTCTATTCGGCTTATACATAAACTAGTACTTCTATTACATTAAAACAGTTAAATTACATATGGATTAGAATTCAGATAAAATTATCTTTTGGTTAGTATTTCTATTAGGTTAATACAATAAAAATGACATATCAACTAGTATTTCTGTTAGGTTAATACTGAAAAAAATGATTTATTGGTTAGTATTTTATTATAGGTTATTAGAATTAAAATGACAAACGAATAGTATTTCTATTAGGAAATGACAAATATTATATTCCTCATTTAAGAAACCCAAGAACAAGGTCCAATTTTTGTATAAAGGGCTCAATATCCCTAAGGGATAGTAGCCCCCCAAACCCAACCCCTACTTCCTTAATTGACATATGTATGGGTATTTCTTTTTGGGTTAAACATCATCCCTATTAGGTTTTTGCGGTTTATATGACATATAAATCAGTTTATACCGTTAACATGACATATAAACTAATATTTTTTGGTTAATAACATGACAAGTTAAAATGACATATGTATTATGAAATTTTACACATCATGCATGTATTAAGTTAAAAATGTTAATGTAATATCACATTGGATCACACAAATACCAATATTAATATCGCCATATTTTGTTTCTATGAAAAGAATAACACCAGTTGGAATGACAGGCGTAAATTATTTGAGTTAGGGGGCAAAAGCACGAATATTATTGCCGAGCGGAGCAAGGCGAAACTTTTTTTTTGCCTTCTATTAATATTTTAATGGAAAATCGTAACTTTTGGACGTTTAAAATAAAAAAAAATATTGTCTTTTTTGTTGTATATGGTAGATTATCTTAGCTGGGGCAATACACTAAAATACACAAAATAGCGTTTATGGCGTTTTCATCACAAATTACAAGAATATCATAGAGTTTTCATATATTTTCATTTTAGGGGTGGCGAACGTTCCCTCTGCTCTTCCTAGGTCTAAACAAGTATTCCAAGAAGTTACCTCTCATCAGGATTATTAGAGTCAATACATAGGAAGACAAAGATATGAACATATTAATATAAAAATAGGAGATGTGGCATGATTGTCCATAAGA
>JARWCS010333552.1:0-11994 GCA_034783895.1 Geukensia demissa | reverse complement strand
GATCAACAATAACTCACCTTCTTTATCATGTTTTCAAAAATTTCTGACTATTGATTTGTTTTATTTAAATGTCCTGGTGGTATTACTTGCCGATATATCTTGATTAGAAAATTATTGTGTCCACACGTTTATAGGGTCAAAACCATATATACAGGCGAGACATTTTTGTGTCCACAATTGTTTCATTGGGCTTTGCACCCTGAGCTGCTTTCAAAAACTGCGTGTTTTCTTTGGATAGAAAAAAATTCATTCTCCACTCGTTTTTTGTCGTTTCTTGTACCGGTATTTTCAAAAATATAGAAAAATAGGAGATGTGGCATGATTGTCAATGAGACAGCCACCCACCAAATGACAATCGAACCTTAATTTCTAAAGGTCCCAATACGGCCTTCAACAATGAACCAGAGTCCACACCATAGTTTACGGAAGTGTAAAAGGCATATTCTTTTTTTTAAATATTATTACTGAGTTTTTCTCTTGTGATGTCTGGAGCTTTCCCGTGCTTGGGTTTTATGTTCTTATTTATTTACGGGTACTGAAATGTGTGTTGGAAAGATACGGTTTACATCTTTCCAAAATTGATATTTGTTAAACACCACGATTGCTATCTTTATTTTTGGCTTATTGGCGTGCTTTACGTCATTAACCGTATATTTCATTTGATTAATGGATGTAACTAGAATTTCATAATTTTTACTGATCTTCCTATTTTTTTCCCTAGCGTATCTGATGAATAAAATACAGAAATGATAAGTTAATCAAATTTTCATTTTTTGAGTGACGAAGGAGTCTTCAGTTTTTGAAACAATTACAGAAATTTGCCATGTACCACAGAATATTTTGAACAATTTTAACTATGTTAAAAACCCGCCTAAATTTCAGACAATAATAAAAGATTATAAGCAAAGCGCAGACCTCTAGTTAACATGTTTATTTAAAACAATGCATAAAGATATATTTCTAACATTTTACTTGTATTTTTGTTTTTTTTTTTCAGAATGGCAAGCGACTAAATTTTTTACAGAGTGAAATTCTATGAAAATTATTTTACGTTTTATGACGATGCTAGGAGATCAACCAACAAAGGACAGCAGTAAATATCAATGTCTTTAAAAAAAATCTAGCTACAGTATGAGCAACCAGAAACAGGATGATAAGAATGAAGACAGTAGCAGTAATGACGATATTCGGGATCACACAATCTTTGGACGAAAACGATTACAGTCACCAATCAATACTACTTCAAGGAAAGAGACAAGTGTATATTTAAACGACCTATATGAAGAACCAACAAACGAATACACCGGAAATTGGTTTGTTGGTAGATCAACATACTGGAATGCACCTGCTTCTGCTCAAGAAGTTTATCAAGATCAAAACCCCCCAGTCGACTTCCCTTTGTTTACTTCTATCAATAATATGCAATATCAAAACCGACAACCCTCACACGTACAACGGAATTCTATTGTCCATACACAGCAATTATTTCAGCAAGATGGTCACTTAAATCAGAAGCCAGTATCAGACAATGAACATGTAGTTTGCAACGTCATACAGTCACATTGCAGATGTTTGACAGGTGAGTCTGGTTACGAAGCGCAACACCAGCTCCCCTCTGCTTTCAGATATATTCGACCATCGCATAACTCCCAGACCAATGAAGAGTCAGATAGCGCAAAAAAGAAACAACACAATTTTATACCATATGACAGAAGTTCTGAAACGAACGCAAATGCTGACCTTCTTGCGCAGTATTTAAAAGTTTTGTATCACATACAAAACAATATGTTATTGAAAGAGGCTCAGCGCTGCTTATTGAGTACGATGGTAAAGGAATGTCATCCAATGAACGACCACCAATTACACCAAGTGCCATATAATTATACTCAGGAAACTCCTAAATTCATAACAGATCCACCCTGCGATGATGTAATAAAAAAGTTTGGTTCTAGACATATAACGAATTTTCATTCCGATTCAGATCCACTAAATGGCAATCATATTTCTCAAACAACATTAAAGGACAGAAATTTCATGCTAAATAAATCAAAGCACACGAAACACCAACGTAAAACTGGTCTAGTTTTACCATTGTACACGTGTACTCATCATAAACCAGGGGTTGAAATGCAAATCAGAAATACAGCGGAGTTGCTTGGAAGCACTAAACCCCCCTTTTTTCAAGCCGTTAATCCTAATACGTGTGCTAATATTACACGTCAAGTTAAAAACGACAATAGAGAGATGCTAACATTAGAAGCCACTACTTCTCAAGATCATCTTACGCCCATCAATGGTAATTCACTGCTAAATTCGGCATGTAAGATAACTCAAAATAACGATAAGCAACTTGAGTCAAAATACGTGTATATACAGGAAATGGGAAATAAAGATCGAAACAAAACACTAAATTACATTTATACGGAAACTGAAAGCGATATGAAAAAGGCGGAAATAATTTATCCTATCGATGGTGACCTGTCACAAAGTAACAAAGTTATTGAACAAAACAGAACAGCGGGGAAAAGAAGTCTGGAGGAGTTTCAGTTGCACAAAAGAATTGTTTCGGAAGTTTCTAGTATGAAAAAAAAGAAAAGGTTTACGAAAACTGCCCTTGATCCTGTTAAAACTCACAATTTATGTCAAAGGCAATATTCTCCAAAACAACGAATGCTTAATAAAGTCAGACACCTAACAGATACGCATAATACATCGGGATCAGAGGAGCAGAGTATAGAAGGGGAAAATGAAACTGATGTTCCAGTGGAAAAAAATAGTAATGAAACTAATGCAGACATAAACAAAAAATCTGATTCGATATTAGAAAATGCTGGAAATAGAATAACAATAGTTACAAATAACGATGGAGACCTGATAAACAGTTTCAATGACATAAGATCTCATTTTGAAACTGATTCTACGATTCCTGGAACAAATGGGCTTATTCAGTCATTTGACACTCAAGCAGATGGTCTGTTTAAACATTCCAGTGTTGATGAGAATACGACATTAACTTTAATTGCATCAACTAAACAACAATCGCTCCAAATCTGTTCGTCAATACAAAATCAGGAAGAGACGGATAATTATGACTCAAATCGTCAACATTTTACAACGATGATGGACGATTCCGTTTCATCAAACAAAAGCATGCCTCCACATGTAGCTGATTCCAAAATGTCGACCATGGCAGCCGAATCAATGTCGGACGTTTATGAAGAGTCTGAAAGGATGGTAGTCACAGACCCAGTTTCAGGCGTTATTAGTCAAGGCGATATTTTGAGTGAAGCTATGCTAGAAATATGCACTACAGAACCAACTCAGAAATTTTTAAATGAACAACAAATTGATGATAATTCAGAGATAGAACATAACAAATTTAAATCATTGGTTATTGAGAACGACGAAAACAAGAGAAAAGTGAGTGTCTGTACAACGGTTGACGAAAAAACAGTGACAAATGATTCCAGTGAGCTTGTTGTTAATCACATTTCAAATTCTAATCATCTTTCGCATTGTGGTGAAAACAAAAGAAGAGAATGTGGTTTTTCAGTAAATGCACACGAAACCGTTATTTGTCCCTATATAAGAACCACGATGTCTGGTACTAATAATGAATATTGTCAGTTGGAAGGAACAAAACATCAACGCAAAAATTTAGATATGCCAAAAACCAATGAAAATGTAATTCAAAATGGAATTGATGGCATGAAGTCACCTTCGATATTGACATATGACGGCCATGGCGTCGACTTAGAGACTGCTGTAGTTGCTTGCAATGAAGTGCAGATAGGTGAAGATTCATTTTTTGATGTCGTAGAATCTGATGAAAACTTACTCTATCGCACCTGCTCAGAATACCAAGAAGACCAGACGAAGTCCAAGGAGATATGGCTAGATACGAAGGGGAATCATAATATATTCGATCATCATAACGCTCAAGCAGCACAATCTTGTGCTTGTGCTGTCAACAAGGCAACTAAACGGCATATGAATTGTTGGTCAGATGACAAATGTCCAGATACACTGGAGGAAAACATATTACAACATTTGAATAAAACAATTGACATAGTATGCCGTGCTCCACCTCAGACTGTTGACTCTGTCGATATACTCCAAATAAAGAAGAATTTAGAATATCTATCGAAGCGCATTGAATCAGCACCGGTCAATGAGCAAGCATTGTCACACTCGCGAAATGTTATATGGGATATACTACAGATATGTGGATCTTGTATGATTTTGTCTCAAGTTGCCCTCGATAGAATACGATCATGTGTCGGACAAACTGTAAAGAATCAGTTGTCATTTTATCCTGATATGTTTATCGATACATTAAGTATTCTTTTCAAACAGGCATCGATTGCTTCGTCGATGGCTTCAAATATCAGTGAAGATTTATTTTTTGACGCTTCAGCTGTTGAAGACAATTCGCAGAGAATTAGAAATACAATTGTTACTGATGTGAACGAACCAAAGAAAAATGAAAACAAAATTATGAAAGATGCACATAAAAATCATGTCGAATCGACAAGTGTGCATGATGATTCACACGAAATTACAATAAAAGACACTCACAAAGATATTCAAATAAACGAACCAATGAATAAGAATTCAAATGATGACAAAAAATTACTGCGATTTTCTGAATTTGAAAACAAGAAAAAAGCAACGGGAAGATGTGAAGTACTTAATAACTGCGATTGGAGCAATAGTTTTCCCAACTCAGTCACTAAGTCATGTAATGACGAAGTAATAACAAAGGATTTAACATTAGATGACAACAATAGTCGGGAACCCCTTAATTTCGTTGGCCCTAAAACCATATTGGTGCCAGAGTGCGATAGGATGGAAAAGATGACACAGAGAAAACAATGCGTAAGTAAGCCAGAGTCTATTTTAACTAAGTCCGCGCCAAAAAAAGTAAAAACTATCAAAATTAAACGCCTTAAAAACCACAGAAGTTATTTCATACTGAGAAGAAAAAATCAGTTGAAAAGACAAAAAGACACTCCAGTCCCTGCCAGGAAAAATCCTAACAGTGATAGCTATAGTATGACTTGTCCGAGAATAACGAACACAAGGTCATGTCGAAAGTTAAAACAAGATTTGTGTGACATCGGATTTAACGAAAGAATTCGTGGAATCAAAGTGCCAAGTTCAATTGTATTGAACTGTAACGAAGCTAGTCGATTTTGTTGTCACGTGGTATTAACCAGAACACCTCTCCTTCCTGCAAAACCAGTGACTCATGCCTCTAAACAAACTTCTAATAAAAGAAGATCGAAGTTTAACATAAAACAAAACGAAAAAACTACCAGTGTAGATAGATCACGGGTAGAGCGATGTTTAACCAGAAGTGCATCAGATGGTGAGTTAAACAACTCGATTCAGAAAAATAAAAGCAAGACACATCATTTGGTGTGTTCAAACACAAGAACTGGGTCAACACTTTCAAAAGGATTTGCTAGATGTAACAACAGCCTGTTAAAAAACGTAACAAAAGGAAGTGATTGTTCATTGCAGGTTGAAAATGAAATGAACAGCAAACACTTACCGGACACAATGACATTTGTAAAAACAGATTCGTGTAATAAAGATATACTATCGACAGACTCATTATCGTCCATAGAAAGTAAAACGGAGAAGAAATGTTCGCCTGAAATAATTATTAATAATCAGTTGGTAAAAACTCAGGAAAAAGATACTCCAAATGAAAAAGCATTTTTTGATAACAATGCAAAACTTTTAGTTGAAACACCTGAAGAAGTTCTTGCAAAAAGGCCTATAGAGGGAAAAAATGATCTCGAAATGACTAATATTAAACAAAAGATGATAACTGATAGATGTTACAATAATGTAAGTGGAATACACATCGCAGCATTGACAACAGAAGATAATAAATCAAAACTAGATAATCAAAACAAAAAGGGGTACAAAATGGCCCAAACAAATGAAAAGGGCAGCGATGTAAAAAATAACAAGAACGCTAGATCAGTGAAGCAAGAAACAAAGACACAAACAGGGCAATCTAATGTCACTAATAGAAAAATGTCTTTTGAAGAATCAATCTCAATGCTCGACAAACAAATATTCAAGTCTGGAAAGTACAAAATAATAGCGGAAGGATCAAAAGAAAGTAGTCAATCGATAAACAAGAATAATAAAGGAAAATTTCACAATAGACATCACAAACATTTGAGAGATAAATCCAGAAAAGACGAAGAAAAAAACCAGTTAAACACCAATGCTTTTCATAAAGCTATTGGGTCAAATTCTTCAAAAGAAAAGAAATTGCTTTCTAGTAATCTTCAGAAGAATGTTCTTAGAAGCGGATCGGTTAGCGAGAATATTCAAAATGTGACCAGATCTTTTTTGAGAAATGAGCCAACAACCTCTTGCAATAAAAAGTTGATATCGGGACTAGTAATGAGTTTGCGTGAGAAGTTTTCAGGAACCTCACCATTTAAACATGCAATGTGTTTATCACAGTCTCACTCGAAATATTCAATGTCTGATGAATCTAAACCACAGATCCATCAACCAGAAGACTCACCAGTTAATCTCAAAATTAAATATACAGATCTAAAAGGAGAAATGACTTCCTCAAATTTTGATTTTGAAAGCATAGATAATTCCACCAAAGAAAATTCACATCAATTAAAGCACAGCGAAAAGGAATCACATGACAGCCAACATAGTCAAATGTTGCCTTTATCTCAGATGGAGAAAGAAAAGGAAATGAAAAATATGTCATACAAAAACAAATGTACCACTAGTTCGTTAAAACGGTCGTGTTATTTAAGAGAACATGGTGTGGAAATGAATGGAAGTCCTGCCAAAATGCACAAAATAAAAGTTAAGCAAAAAGATTCAGAACCACCAAACCACATTAGACAAAATATTAGCAAAAATAATGTTGTGAAGAAAACTGATACAATCTTGTCTTATGAAATAAATCAGCTAAACAAAACAAATAACTTTAAAGGATTTTCAGATAACAAAGAATTGTCTGGAAAATACCACATGACTGCTGATAATAAAGAAAAAGACCTAATGACCAGGGCAAAGGTGGAATTGAATTGCCAAGAGGAGAACAAAAAAAGAAAACACGAAAATGGTACATCTTGTTCGGGCACAAAGAAAAAGCGGGTAACGCTCGAAGTGAATAACTGCCTGGCAACACAAGAAGATTCGAAACAGACTTGTGTTTACAATTTGGACGATCCTAAAGTCAAACGTAAAACTTCTATTGTTAGCTCAGACATATTAACAGAACGTACATCGCAATGCAAACGTGAAACAGATATTAAAAACCATAAACCGAGCTCAGGGACAAACGGATATCATTACGAAAATTTGAAAAACAGACAGAAAATAGTAGACAGAAGCGATGATAAATTTGATTCTGTGTTGTACAGTTTTGAAGAGAATAGACAGAACGATAAAAATAATGTTCAGTACGGAATTGTGAAAGCGGAGGACGAACAGTGCTTATCAGATTCAAAGGAAACTTTGCAGCGTTGTAGTTGGCGAAAATTATCAGATATTTACAACATGGAACCAATGGAATCAAGTGACGACGACGATAACAGTAATGGTAAGACGAGCTAGCACGTATTTTTTTCACAAAACAATAAGTGTCATAAGTGAAAGACCACGTAATTTTAAAAAATAATCAGTGCAAAATTGTGCTAGGCAAAGTATAGTCGAAGACATATTAATTTACCATTGTCCGTCCGTTTGTATGGCCGTCCGGATTAAACATAAACATAGCGGGTCTAGATATTTTGTTCTACAATTTTTGAACTACATCTCAAATATTTTTTGGATGTTGCTACACATAATGGTGGTGTGCAGAGCAAAGGATCTTGATTTTCGTGTAATATCACGCAAATCGATGAAAGATAGAACCTGTAATTTTCGTCCTAATTAAGGCTTCATTAGTTGCATTGAATGAACGACTTAACAACACAAGCACAAATGTAGCAATCGAGTAAAATAAAATCACCAATGATGAGATATGTTCGAAATGTAGAAAAAAAGGGGTTGGGCTTGGATCATTTAAATCTATTTTCCTGTCCTTATTTTGGCCACAAAAATACTCTGGTCATCAGTGAGTCCTTGACAAAAATAATGCCCACCATTGCCCGTTTTCAAAAAATATAAGCTGATAAAACATTCTTGTATTAACTACAAATTAAATGTCAAGCGCTCGGTGCCTCATGTAGAATATAGGTTACGGCAAAAATATTTAATAATTCTGAGACCAGTGGTTAGTGTGCTCGCTAAAGTGTGGAAGGTCGTGTGTTCGATCCCCGGTAGGGTCAACCCAAAGACATTCAAATTGGTATTTACTGCTTTTCCAGTTAGCACGTAGCATTTAGGAGTAAGAGCAAAGACTGTTCGGCCCAGAGTCGGAATGATGTGTCTGGTTAAAGTGGCATGACTTCCTGTGGACTGTTGTTGTCGTGAGCCAACAAGTTAAAAATCCGACTCGGCGCGTCGGTCTAGTAAAAAGCAGGGTTTATTCATCATTACTTATTAATATGTTCTCGTCCCGAATATGCATGAAATATTTGCCGCCGGACGTTCAGCAACATTTAAGCAAACAAACAAACAATAAATGATTCTGTACCCAGTGACTCGGCAGGGTCAATTCGTGAAAACGAACATATGAATAAAACAAACATGATTCTCTAATGGTTTTTCGATAAAATAAGTGTCTTGAGAAGATTCAGCCGCTGACAGATAATTAACTCAAACAAGGATATTTGCTCCTCTCCTTAAGTAATCACTCTAAAGAAATGCCCCCCCCCCCCATGATTTTAAATGTGAACTTAACTTGATTCTTATTATTCCTCATGGATTATGCCAACAGTTTCGTTGTTTGAGTAGCTCCATTTTAAGCCTACTTGGTTGGCTGAAAGGTGCACTTAATCTTAATCCCTTAACTCTTTTCACATTATTTTGAATATGTAACTGAAACTTGATTCATTAGTTGCACTAGGGATATAGATAATGCCAAACATTCATAATTTATAACTTTTGGGTTAAGTTTCCGTTCACTTTTAGAAAATAAAATTTATATATATTCTTCAAATAATTCAAAAAGTATATTTTCTTATTCCGACATTCTGAAAATCCGGTCTGCACTCCACTAACTTAAAAGCTACACGTATCGGCAAACCCTCTTACTTGTATGTATAGGCAAACATCAGAGGCCATCTTGTGGTTTGCAGTACCCCTCAAGTTACACAAGAAATAGTTTAGTTTCTCTAACCTATTAAAACCACTTATTTTTATAATAAAAATTCCTTTGGTTGGCTCTCAAATTTGATTCCTCAAAGATTTTTAAAACTATGTTTAGATTTTCCATCCTAAACCATTTTCTTATTTCTCTTTAAGTTATCTCAAAAACATTTGATAGTCTTATCTCATAACCATATATTGTCTTATCGTATTATGCGTAATTGTAAAACTTTGATACCATTTGAAGTGGCGATAAAAAAACCTAGGCACATTTACTCAATAACCCATTCATATTTTCTTTATCACGAAAAGAAAAAAAATAATGGCAATTCCTGGGATTATTCCCCTAGATGCAGCTGCCCATGTAGTCTGATATCTGAAGTTATCTCAAATGCAGTTTAGATTCTCACACACAAACCATAGTCGATATCTTTTCTTATGAGATTACAGGTTGTATTGATTATTGCGTGGCCTGTGTTTTGGTTGTCAGTTGTATTCAATTTCAGCAGCTTTTCACCATTGACCAAAGCCTTCTGTTATATTTGATAAACACAAAGAAGACAGTTCCTTTAAGATGTTGGTTGGAAATTCAATTATATAGATACAGTAACTCTACTTTTGACATTGTAGGGAATATCAGTACGCTGGATTCAATTTTTTCACCTTTACGATTAAACACGGAATCGAATGATGACTTACCGTTGCTTTGCTTACCCCAACAGAGAAAAAAAAGGACAACGAAGGATGGCGAGATCAGGTTCCATCGAGTGGATAAAAACAAGCAAAAAGAAATGCAGGAGGTTTTGAAAGGTAAGAATCAATAGTACTTTTGCGTCTTGTCCGGCGCAATAGATAGTCTAAGAACACGACATTATAGACATGTACAACTTTACAGAGATTATACAGTGCAGTTAAAACGCGGACGCATGTTTTGCATCATAATGAAAAAAATGGTTAATAAATTTTGTCTCAGTATATGTCTTGCCTGCTTTTGCAACTAGAAAGAGTAGGCAGGGCTATTGATGGATTCAATGAAATGAAAATCTGGCGTTATAACGGATCATTGAAATATTTCGAACTGAAATGGAGTTATTTGGTCTTAACTCATATAGATAGAAGAACATACTAAATGGTAAAGGTCTCTGAGCACAGGAAAAAGCTAAACTGAATTAAATGCAAAATATTGAAAAAAAAATTAGCATGAGAAATATTGAAAATACAAATAGATTTAAACTGAAGACGCCACTACAATTAAATGCAAAATATTGAAAAAAAAAATAGCATGAGAAATATTGAAAATACTAATAGTTTTAAAACTGAAGACGCCACCGCCATGTCTCGTTTGTTGCAGGAGAGACAAAAATCAAGAGAAGGAAAAGTGGTCACATCGGTGTTTTTTAATGTCCACATTTGTTACTTTTCCTACATGTATCCTATATCCTTTATTTCTTATAATCCTGTTATTTTTTGCATAATGTATGTATTCTATATTCTTTTTTTTTAATATTACTATCACGTGTCGAGGTCAAATAGAGAAAACCCATTGGTCAATCGACTGCCTATAAATACTCGAAAACAGTGTCCTAGACTAATATATATATATGCTTGGTCATAAGTTGAGAGCTTTTTTTTTTGAGTGGTCAGTAGGCGGCCAGTTACAAGGCTAAATTTTCCGCCCCTATCCAACCCGCAATTTTTCTAGTGGCAGTCTAAAAGTCCCTCCCTTACCGGTCCCTTGCTCAGAGTCTACATATTGATTTAGTGTTTAACTTGTTTTCGTCCTGAATATACATGAAATCTTTGCCACTGGATGTTAAACAACAATCAATCAATCAATCAATCGTTTGAGACAGTTTTTCTTCAATAGCTATCAGATAAAAAGAATATCAGTCAAAACCCTTATTCAAGCTTCCGTCATATAAAAATGTCCTCTAATTGAACAATGCACGATTCGGTGGTGCCTTTCAGATCATCTACCGTAATGAGCTTGAAATTAAAGACACAACAGAAAGTCCCAAATCTGCCTCATACCTTGATCTTCATATTGAATTAAACAATGGAAGAAGGCTTCATACAAAACTATATGGCAAACTTTCCAATTGTCAAATTCCTGTTAAATGGCACAAATACTACACCCAACAAGACATATGGCGTATACATCTCCAGCTCATATGGTTTTCATCAGTATGTGGCAAATACAGCGATTTTCTAAACAGAGCTGTGGCGTTGACACAAAAGGTGTTCGGACAGGCACATATTGCCCCTTGGTTAAAGTCATCACCCCAGAAACATTACGTCAACACAACAATATTGGCGGTCGGTATTGAATATACGTTTTACTGATGAAGACTGACCCTTTCCTGTGAAGTTGCGGAGTAAACTAAAATCAGGCTGTTGGTTTTCTTCCGCCTGGAGGTTGACAAAATAGCTGCTATGACATATATGAATATTCTGTACCGGCCGACAATTTGTAGTGTCGATTAAGTTTCTGGAGTCCTCTTGAATGTTTGACTTTCAAACATTTCAACAACATTCATTGAGTAAAGGTTAAAGGATGAAGGTAGGTTTTTATTTCAATTAAACAGCTGAGTAAGAGAAGGTTATGTCTAGGCAAACGAGGGACGTAGTCACGAGGTTTTTTAGACATAACCTTCTGTTTCGAAGTTGTTTAATGAAATAAAAACCGTACTGAATCCTTTAACCAACTTACAAACCGACAAATAACAGAAAATGTTCTTATTT
>JARWCS010333541.1:0-11994 GCA_034783895.1 Geukensia demissa | reverse complement strand
CATCTATTTAAACAATGGGCTAACCAATGAGAATAGTATTCTATTCTCATCGTTACCCCAATGTCCAAATAGATGTTAGAATTAAGAACAGCTAGATGAGACATCACTTGCGATTCCCTATTGCTTCTATTGATACTAATCTCAAAATAGATGCGCGAGGGGGGTGGTTGAAGACATTTGACAAAATTCATGACAAAATGCAAACATAATTTGTATATTCTGTAATATTTTTTCTTTCTTTTCAGTAGGTATCTAAGTATAGCTATAACATCAAAATTCATGAATATAAGAAAATAAAAGAGATTAATCTTACAATGCCGAATTAGTGGAAAAACCACATATATATTCATGCCTTTAAAGCAGCAGAAACCACTACCCTTTTCTGACCAACAAGAAAGAATCGACATCTACCCAACTTATAACGTTATCACAAAAGACGTAGGTATGGTAAGCCATATATTAGGCCCAAATATAAATTTTTAAGACACAACAGTGGTGAAAATCGTGCTTAGAAACAGTCTTTCAATAATTCATAACTCATTCGTACATTCTTACATCATTTTGACAAAACGGCCTGCCACATTTGACTTTTTAAACAAGAATGTAACATTTTTGTTTGTAGAAATACCAAATACTTGAAGATGTGTTGTTCAAAATAGACATGAACACACAAATCACCAACTTTTTTTACCAAATTTTAATTGTGCAGAAAACGTTTGGTTCTGATGTTTTTGTGCGATTTATATTAAAATCTCAAAATTCTGTCAAATGTTCATCAAATAATTTCTTACTATTTTTACATTTAGAGCAATATCTATGTGTCATGTGACCGTTGTAGAAAAAATAAAACAAAAAATATGTTCGGTGTTTTTTTATAGACATTTTTTCAATTATAATCAATGAGACATTTTCTAATACAAACGATATAAAATAATAGATATTAGCCACTTTTCATTTTTAGCCGAATTCTTGGGCCAAAAATGTACCTTAACAACCCTTGTCCTTTACCTGCGTGTAAAGGTCTTTTCTGGATTGACCTTAATCAGACACGCTGGGGCCAAAAATAAATTATATCAATTTTTCAATAAGCGTAATTATCTGACTTGCTGATGTAATAATTTTTTTCTTCTTGTTATATTTTGAATTGTGTATTGTTCATTTAGTATTACAACCAAGGTTGGTGGGCGTTTTGAAATAATTTGACGCAAATAAATTAAAAAAATTAAAATTTTGAATTGCACCGATCGATCTACTTATATCTTACAAAATATTGATTGACATTTCGTAAAAATAGTATAACATTCACTATTGTTAATATTCTTAATAAACGTGCTAATAAGTAACTTTTATGTACAATTCGGATATATGTTGTGAGAATTAAGTGAAATATAGAAAAAAGGAGATGTTGTATGATTGTCCATGAGACAGCCATCCAAAACGTGAAAATCTAAAACTTCCACAGTTGTCTTAAGGCCTTAAAAAAAACGGAGAAATGTCCACACTCTACGGAAAACTTTAAAAGGCATCCCAAAAATAAAATGTTGTGATATTCAAATATAACAACTATCGGTCAAATAAGTAAACAATGGAAAACAAGTATTACCTAAGCATAAAAAAACAACGACATCCACTACATTGTTAATGAAACAGATCAGGTTATAGGTAAATTTTCTTGTTTATTACCTTTACATGCATCTACTAAAATCGGATCTTTACGTATTTTTTTACATTCACGCACTGTATTGTATATGATTCAAATCTAAAAAATATTTTTCTTTATTCCAAAATTAGAGACGTATCTAAAGTTTTGCCTCAAACACCCTACTTAATTAATACATCTGATAAACAAAGGACGGTAAAAAAAGATTTAAAAACGGTGGATGCTATAGCCAAAAACCTAGTTTTGCTTCTTGTATAAAGATAAGACAAGTCAAGTAAAACTTATTTAACCTCAAACGGCTCATTTATATTTCCAAAGCGACAGTCGGGAGACGTCGCGTGATGTCGTATGACGTCGTGCGAAAATCGCTGGGTGTTTATACTTGTCATTGTATGCTTATACTTTTAATCTCAGCGAACATCGCGCGACTACCGCTCGATGTCGCGCGATTTTCGCTGAGATTAAAACTATAACAAACCACGTAAAGAATAAACACTCAGCGATTTGCGCGCGACGACCGCTTTTGAAGTATAAATGAGCCCTTACACGTACAGTGTACAAGTAAATGATGTTTGAAGGTGGAATACTAAGAAATGCAGTTTGTCTAACATGGATATATGACAACTGGCGAGCCATTTGTGGGGATAAGTTTGGAAGCGTTAAGAAAACTTAAATGAATAAACAAGCTCCAGGTCAATGAACACGATGAACAGCGTTTCATTGGTTATGTACAAGTAAGATGCGTTTTATTGAAAGTAAAGAAAATTTTTAATAACTGTTTAGTTATATTTTCTTAATTGAACTAATGATATAGCAAAGCTGTGACTGACAAAATGTTGGTAATCAATGTTTTTTTTTTATTCTATACAGTACATTTTAAAAACGTAATACTATTGCTACGATATGATCAAGGAAAAAAATAAGAAAAAAATGCCAAAAAGTGCGAAGACTGTGGTAAAAATGTGCTCTTTGCAAATTTATAATATCAGGTGAAAATTTTTACGGAACAGACGGAAATAAAAACGATATTAAACAGTCAGGATTACTACCATATATTGAATGAGGTCATGAAAGGTCAAATAGCTCTAAAACACTTAATATTTGTCTGGGGAAAAATCTGAGCATAGAAATGAAAGATATTGAAGATTTGAATATCATCCCAAAGTCTCGTCAAGTTTCTTTGCTCAAATTTTTTCCAGTAACCAACTGAAATTTTCTTACCTTAAACAAAAAAGTTCAACATTTTTGCAAAATATGTTAAATTCTTTTGAAAATTTTTTCAATAAACTTGATAATTAATTGATCGTTAGAATTTGTCTAAAAATCAAAATTGGAACTTTCGAAACTTTAAATTTTATAAGTAAATGCAAATTTAGGAAGCATTTCCATTTATGGTGGTGTTGTTGACTGTTAAAGGAAAAAAAACACTTTAAAAAACCAAAAATCTGATATTCGGTCTTCCTATCAAATAGATTGTTTAAGATTTGTCTCCCCCTTTTCGTTGGTTATCTCAATATAAGGTCATTGGGAGAAATGGACAAATTTGTAACTTTTTAATCTAAACGCAATATCCTGAGAAAAACAAATCATTAATAAAATACATTAAAAAGTGATGTTACAAGTGTCCTAGTAATCCAATTAAAACTTAAAAAAATAAATTGATGAATTCCACCGTCAGCTCTTGAGACCTACCATGAAGGGCGATAATTCTTACAGAATATTCAAATTATGTTTTCAATCCCGGTATGTAAAATCAGGGATCTGAAGTTTGTAAAAAGTGCACTAAAGTCGAGTAATGGAACAAACCGGATATAGGTTTTATCAGAGCATGCTACTGATTTTTCATGATCAACACAAGAAAAGAAGATTCCGTCGCACGCAATTTCTACAGTCATTCCGTCAATGAATTTTCTGTTATAGGTCTAAAAGTTTTTCTTTTCTTTAGAGATGAAACCTTCAGTAAAGGGCGGGATTCCTTCTTGATAAAGAAACTAAAACATTAACCCTGGAGACCTTAACTAACAAATATAATTCGTCATTCCACTGCAATAGAGAACCATTCCTTCTTTTTTTTTTTTTAAACATTTCTGAATTCGTTATATATAACATAATTACGTTTGCATTTATTTGAAATCAGATTGTGCAAATGCCGCTAAGCGCAAATCAGAGCCCTATTAAGACATGAGCTAACTGTTACCTTGTAAAATCTTCATTTGCTAATGTAAACTTTCGCTGATGAAGGCCGTGAGATTAATAAGTACGGAAATAAAAATATAGTTTTTGTTATTTAATCTATTCAGAGACTTTAATATTTATATATACTGAACTGTTTGGCAATTAACATATTAAGAACACATTTATAAACACTAGAAAGCACAATATTCAATCCATTGAACTTTTAAGTCAACTGCACTGTCGATGTGCATCTACAGGATGTATGTTACAAGCGAAAATTCTAAAATGATTTGAAACTGTAAATCCCTCGGCTTCTAAAAAAGTTTGAACTCACCTACCTTTATACAATAGACTACAGATTAAAATGCAGTCTTATTGCAGAATAAGAGGAAATAAGAATAATAAGAATACAACATTCAGAGACGAATGATTATACGAGGAAAACTATAATGATTGAGTTTAATGCATATTTGGCGTTACATTTGTGAAATATTTTTTTATAAATAAAGTATTATAAGATAAAATATTCCCACTATAACAACAACTTTTATCTACAAAGCTTATTTGTGTAAAAATTATCAAACAATGGTTCCAAATGCCAAAACCAA
Source organism: Geukensia demissa (assembly GCA_034783895.1). Taxonomy (NCBI): domain Eukaryota; kingdom Metazoa; phylum Mollusca; class Bivalvia; order Mytilida; family Mytilidae; genus Geukensia; species Geukensia demissa. The sequence goes on along the minus strand of JARWCS010333541.1, from coordinate 7,551 downwards.
CGTACCACTCCCGTTTATTTCTTAATAGTTTAGAATTCAGATGCTATGCTTTTTGACGCAACATGTATGACAAATCATCGATGTACTTTTCTTCGCAAAGATAAAGATAAAAAATGAAATATATCATAGATTTTTAAAAATCCATTTGTTTAGAAATGATAAGTTCAAAATAAAAATTTGCATTTGTCTTGTTTGCAAGGACACTTATGTAGCTTTGAAATCCAGTAAAGTAAAGGAAGATCAAATTCTTCCTTCTTGGTTAAAATTCCAAAAGAAGACAAAACTGACCGATAATTGACAATGATTTCTTCTTTGGTAAGTGTCATTGGGATATATATATATATAGGTTTGCCAAATGAATTGTTAACGCCAAATTCGATAATCAAGCAGTCTATGTAATGTGATTTACTAACAAAAAGCAATGTTGTTAAGGGCTTAAAACTGATGACTCTCCTTGTTTGAGAAACGGAGTATCAAAACAAATGAGTTCTTTCTTGAGAAATAGGAAATCTTCTTATATTGTTAAAACTCATTACCCTCCATGTTGAAAAAAGAGAAAATCCTCCTACATTGTTAAATCAGATGACCGATCTTGTTTGAAAAATTAAGAATCGTTTTTACTGGTAAAACTGAGATGACTGAATATATTTGTGAAATAAGGAATCTTGATTCATTGTCAGATCTTGTGATCATACTTTTTTTTTTAAATAAGTTTCTAAATCTGTTAGATTTATAACAGATTTTGTTTTATTGTGAATTTTATTATGTTGTATATACATTTCAAGGAGATGACCTCTCAATTGCAGTTTTAGATTGATTGTTGCTTGCTTAACGTCCAGTGACCAATATTTCATGCATTTACGGCACGAGAACAAGTTCAACAATTGAAATTATCGAAAGTAGGGTTGGGAAGGGACACAACGAGAGGGCTCCCCTATTCGCAACATTGGGATCGGGCTGGGTTAGCTCTGTGGGTCGAGCCTTGGAGATCACTCCATTCCCCAGTTTGCAGCTTTAGATAAAAGATAAAGGAAAACCGAGACCAAAAAACCGAAAAAAGTGTTTGTGTCCAAACAAATCGAATAAGGAAGCCAAATAAAATCCTGTGGAATTCGTAATATCATTTTAAGGGGTTAAAAATTTAAATAAATACCGCAGATGTATGTAAAACAATATGTAATGAATTTTATGTCAAACACGTCTGACAACCAATGACCGAATTTGCTTGAGATATAAGTATAAAAGTGATACTGTATTTGTACGAGAAATATATAATATTACATTGTTGGCAGGCAGTTACCATATTGGGTTAACCTACTACAATGTCGAAACTGATTTTAGTTTCAATAATGCCTAGATAACTTTACATGTTATTTAGTTCAAGAATTAGTCTAATGGTTGAAATTCAAATCCTGTAAAAGCTTATTCATAAATTGGTCCTGCAGAAAGAAGACACCTACAGCTCCATATAGCAGAGATAATGGAAAATACGGTGTTAATTTTCGTTGTTGTTCCAAAATGTAAAATGATCCCTTCATTTCCTCTTCTTCGAGAACAATATGATTATTTCAATATGCACTAACGACAGAGTATACATTGCATTGAAAATTTTGTGATGCCGTGTTACCAGCATAGCTTAATGGATTTTTCACCTCATCAGTATAGAACTTTAAGTCAACATGTTTTTGAACAAATTATATCTGATAGCTATACGAAGGTGGAGTTCATTTAAAAATTTAATTCCATTAAGCTTTTAACAATGTAACAATAACCTTAGTTCTCAAGATGTTATCAGAATGAAATTAAAGTTATTTATGTCAACGACCATAGAACTACCTATTCTTGTAACATGAGGCTGCTACAGAATCCGAATTTCACTTTATAAATTAAGGGATTAATATCCTAAAATAACGAAAACATTTGATTTGAGCATATATACCTGCAAAAGTCATAGTAACCAAGTTAACAAATTAACCGAGTAGACCTTTTATATTTTATCTGACTTAACGTGTAAATTTCAAACTTCTGCAGGTTGCCTTATGGCCTTCAATAATGGACACATATCCACATCTTACGGTAAATTGCACGGGCAAGTGAAAGTTATTTCCACTGCCGTGACTGCATATCCGTTCATATATCGGCTGTGTCTAACATCGATTGTGACTATACACCGGTTTTGTCTACTGTGAAGCACGACGGTGCCACTGGTGGAGCTGGGGTCGCTTTCCCCTTCGAAGCAGTTGAACTCACCCTGTTTTTTAGGGTTCGTGTTGCTCCAGCTTTAGTGTTCAGTGTAGTGTTAGGTGTTTGGTGGCCATGGTCGGCCTTCTATCTGTCTTCTTGATATCTTTGAATTCCATTTATACGTAAAAATGCAAGTCTAACGAAAGACTACAGCAAAGGTGATTCATTAAACGGAAAAAATTTAAAATGCGCTAAAAATAATTCTAGCCAAAAGAAACTGTGTCTGACAATATAACGTCATCACAGTCACATGTGCTGTACCATTTCTGACACAAGTTGTCGATTTAAACAAGTTGGTCACATATCGGGGGCAACCGTAATTGATTTTCCAAAATTAAGGACAAATGCTTAAACATTTCCTGCCTTAAAGTACGTAACTAGATTCAGTGACACCACATTGTACTATTTCAAATAATACAGTAATTTGTACAATTCAACTTTTTAAGGCCAAACTTTGTTCACAATTTATTATAGCATTTTGAAAATTGCCTAAGCGCTGGACTTGATGTTGAAATTCTTAATAGACATATTAGAATAAATGTGAAATTGAATGCTCGTTTTACAGAAAACAAGCAATTAACCAGGACCTCCCAGAGGTTCCCAGGAACCTGTGTCGCTCACCCGACGGAAACTCCTCAAACCGGTTTTTGCCAGGAAGGAAAGATGTGCAAAACTTTGGTAGAGAACAGTACTTTCACACAAGAAGATTCCAAAGTGAATTTTTCTAAGAGTCCTATTATACCACAGCTTTTGCTTAGGCTGAGATGCAAAGATTTATTCAAATTAAAAAAAAGTTGCATAGCAAGTACAAAATGGAGTCATTTTACATAGTTCGCGAGCCCCAAAAAATATGCGCAAGTAAGAAATCTGAAATTCATGGTTCAGTTAGAATAGGAAAACTCGCAACAAACAAAAAATTAGACAAAACAGGCAAGGTGCTCCGAAAGGATAAGCATCCGCATATTCCGCGTGTTATAGCTATCTTAACGTCATTAACAGTTACATGGAATGGGATTCATTCCACACTTACTGAAGGTATTGTTGAGACCGCTAGAGCTGAACTTTTGATATTTGTTTGATGAGATATAGTGCGGTTTTCGTAACGTCGATATTCAATACATCAAATCCGATTCTTTAATCTTTTTACAAGTATTCAAATGTTTGACATTTCAACCCTCTTACCACGATTCCACATTTACAACTTAAAGACCGTCTTGAGGAATTGATACATCAGTGTCTTGTAAAACAAAATGGAAATCCAAGATGTAAATATTTTGATTTAGGTAAAAAGATGTCTTACTTCGTAAGAGAACACACAGCTTGTCATAATATATATAGAAAACGCGATATCCTTTAAATGCTGGTTTTTCTGATTGACAACATTATTGTGGAGTTTGATGGACGTGGTTTTTAACAGACCGTTGGCAATTCAATTGGCACAAATTGTGGGCCCCTACTAGCCCAGCATAGTAAGCCACAAAATAATATGATATCCCATTGAAAAGACATCAAACACTATCGAAAAACAAAAGTCAGAAACTAAAGGATACCTGAAAATGACCAGCAAAATCAAGCTTAGGTGTGTCTATTATTACTTTAGCGGCATAGCGAATTGCAAAGACACTAATGCACCGTTTGTAAACGATGATGCTATGCCTTCTGCGTTGATTTGAATGTTTCAAAAGGAATTCGGAGATACCAAAGGGCAGAAATCGTTAAGTCGGAAGACAGACAAGACCATGGTTTTCAACGTCTGTTTATGGTCTTTTTTACGTATGTAATTTTTATGAATGTATTAGTTTTGAAAGGGAAGGGATGTGCTTATGATTTGATATTTAGTAGTTGAAAGTATCCAGTAGTAATTCAAAAGAAAGTATACTAAATTCATTATCTCCATATTTTGTAAAAAAAAAATGTTGCAAACGAACTTTTTTATCAGATTTTCACGATACCTTTTTCCAGTTCTCCAGTATTCCCCCACGTAAAATACCACATAAATAGACTTTTTGCGAATCTTTAATTATTTCTATTTTCAATATGAAGAATTGCATGCTTATATTAATTATTTCAACAATTAATCATTCATTGTATGTTGTATTTTCCCTTGAGAGGTAATTACGTATTTTTAATGGTTAATGACTTATTCCTATCGCTAAAATCTAGATGGCACTTACAGGAAACCAATTTTCTAGACCAAAAGAAAACATAATCATGAAAAATTTAGTTTCTCTATTAGGTGTTATATTTGTGCCTGGCATCAAAACTTTTCCTCGTCACTTATATCTTATAACTACATTGATTAATTTAATGATAACAGCCAATTACCGCCCTGTCTTATATTTCAACCAAAACAAACAGAATAAAATAGAAGCTCACGAAACTTGGATAAAAATTTGCTACTGAAAATCGATAATCGGTTATTACAGCTTTCCCGTTTTCACCTTATGAACATTTGTGACATATATTTCTCATTGGAACATTTAAGGTTTAATATTGGAGGTATTAGAACATGATTTGTCGATATTTGAAAATAGCATTTCAATAGTATTTAGAATCAGCCACGGATATATAGGAATTGCATTCTAAACCAATGCACATTTCATAACACAATGATTGGATGTTGTTACCCGCTTATATCTTTATTCATAATAACATCTTTATTATGCTTGTCTCATGGTAAGTTATTTTAAAGTTTTTATTATGCGTTGTTGTTTCTATCATAATTTTCATAATAGATACAAATTCTAGCAGTGTCATATTTTCCACTCCACTTAAATACCAGACCCTCCTGAGTTCTGGTTTTGATGTCAGAGGGATTGGTGAATCCTTATCTTTGTTTTTTATCTGTTCTAACTCATATTGTCCTTTTTGATCCTCTGACTTTAAATCAGTTTATGATAAAAGAATTATCGGTTAACAAATCACTTGGAAACAGCAATATCTACGAAAAAGATATACTTGACAATCGGATTCATTTATTTGTTTCGTTATTTATTTTCCAGTATTTAAACCTAAATTAACTTTATCTTCCTACATTCTGATAAATTCCACATTTAAAAAGTTTGCAACATTGTGGGATCTAACAAATGCTACAAACAAACCCTCTCCATATTATTAACAACCATTGTTTGTGAATTCAAAAACAAAAGCTATCCTATAGGTGGCACCTCTTCAACATTTTAAATAGATGTTAGAATATATCAAAATCATATTCAAACCCTTATGTTAAAGTAAAAGACTAATTGAAAGGAGTTTTTTAATTTGGTTTTATTAAAAAGATTAAAATTACGGAAACAGATATTTGCTTTTACAGGAAGGGACAAACTTGGCTATGTAAAAAACCACTCTGATATTGACAAAAGTACTCTGTAAATAATACAGAAAGACCTTTACTGATGCTTCATTTTATTTTATTGACAACATACATGTTAATTTTAGTGGACATTCGTTTTAACAGACACTCGGCATATCAACCGTTCCAACTGTGATCTTTTTTTACTGATTTATTTCTTTATTTACATGAGGTAGACATACACAACGGCTAAAGGAAGAAAGCAAGCGATGTTCTCTTACTAAATTTGTTTTGTTTTGTGAAATTTTAACGGTAATCATTACGACTAAACAGACCGATGCGATTTAAAGTGTCACACACGACAGTTGGAATTTCCTCAATGTCAATCAAATTATCGTTTTTGAAACACCGAATATGACTTACCAAAGCATTTTGATTGGCTTTACTTACTCATCGAGTAGGAGCTGCTAACCCTTCCAAAACAGCTCTCGTGTATTGGTGAATCTTAAGTTTTATGTGTGGTTTTTTTGTGTGCTATTGTTTGTATTTTGTTATAACTCCTTTTCGATATATCAGATTGTTATTTTCCAAGACCTTTGGTGAAAATTTTTAAACATTTTGTCCCTATCAGCTTTGTGTTATCTTAAACTTTTGGGTGATATCAGAGTATTTTCTGTCCTTTGACCTATGCTCGTTGTTTGTAAATTGGGTACCTTAAATCATAATTAATCATTCCCAAAGCTATATCTTTACTCTCTTTTCACTGAGTATTGGTCAATACACTGGTATCTAACATAACGTACAAGGCCATTCGTTTTGAAAGAAATATTGAATGTTTTCTCCAACTAAAATTTTTTACGATTAAAGGACTTCAGTAAACCTTTTTATTTATTTATAAATTTAGTAAAAATATACAAAAATCTACAGAAATGAAGGAAAAAAAAGAAAAACAAAAAGCAAAATAGTTAATGATAAATAAATATAGTTCATGTTTTAACCTGTGTGGAAAAAATCATATTCGCCATTATCATCAGGCAGTAAATACTAATGAAGAGAATCTGTTTCTCGAAATATTTATTGAATTGTTCACTTATGCTATTTTTATTTATTTTTGTCGTTATTAATTTTTCTATAACGTTAATATTATGTTTATTTTCAAACGATCCGGCGCGTCTGTAAGAAAGTTCATTGAATAAGGCTTTATATATACCTAATTGAAAGAAAATTGATTCGAAAAAAACATTTAGTTTCTTATTAACTAGTTTTGTAAATGAAATTGATGGAAACATACTTGAAGCATAATTCTCTGCTATAACTTGTAATTTGGGTGATAAATTATATCAATGATACCCGTACATCTACTAAACGTATGATGGCTTATAAAACACAAGCTTGCAATTGTTCCTGTTGTATCGACTTTTGTGTGATTTTACGCAATTTGCACTAAGATATTGTGTTTTAACGTGTAAGACTACTTTCTCTGTAGTTGTTTCGTTAGTGCCGGAAAATTTGAAATTCTAAATCATTAGGATATTTTTTTTAATTTGTTGATTCAATTTTACAAACACATGTTTTGTACAAAATATTCGGTAAATTGAAGTTTACGACCACTTAGGTCGATAGTTTTATGCATTTTTAACTCATTTTCACATGATTTTTCAAAACTTTGAAGGATGGACCATACCAATAAAATTATACTATTCCTGAACGTAAAAGTTTAGATTTATCTACGTTCAGCAAAAACTTTGTGTTAGTGGTCCTTCCAGTTGAATTTTTGCAGAAAATATATAAAACTTGGATTCGGTCGAGGATTATGCTAGACAGTGGGCGAAGCGCGAAGAAGAGGAACTAGATACCCTTTTCGAATGGGTGAAGGCTGTGCGGTCATTGATACAAGTACGAATTCACAAGTTAGAAAGATCAATGAATACAAACGCAAAATCGGTCTTCAAAGATCCGAGTGTTGCCAGACATCTCTCTGAACTACATGACAAATATGTTGTCGTCCCCGCCGA
>JARWCS010333531.1:0-11995 GCA_034783895.1 Geukensia demissa | reverse complement strand
TGATGACATGAAAGTGATTAAATGATCTTATCAGACCAAATATGACAATATTCACATGACTTTATGACGTTAATGCAAGAGTAAAATCCAGAAAAAGGAGACTTGCTATGATTGTCAGTATGCTAGACATTAGGTTGTTTTTTGTCAAAGAGCCAAATGTTTTTTTTTGGGAGCATTTGAAAATATTTTACAAACACCACTGAATGTAAATAAATTGTTCCTTACAGCTACATAAAGCGACGGTCCAAACAATTTGGCAATATCTTAGGGTTTGAATAGATAAATCAACAAATCTAAAACCGCCTTAATATTTTATCATAATATATGTCATATCACCTACTGCTAATTATTTTCCCATTCCCGGGTTTGTATTGTAAATCTTTGACAATAAGTGCAGTTTGAAAACAAAGCTTAACGACAATGAAGATGACTTCGGTATTCATACCCGAAGACATTACCAAGTGTTTGGACCATCGCTTTATGTAACTATAAGGAACAAAACTAAGCTTTTCGTCCTATGTAACTACATTCCAGCCGTACCTGCATATGGAGTTGACACGGTACTGCAGGGCTTCATACCATAAACATATACGTCCATAGGATTTGAGCAGATATTTCAGGTTTCGGAGGGATATTTTACGACCAAGTGGAAGGCGAAGAAACCCTAATCTCGAGACTTGTTTTTTTTTGCCAAATATTTGCTTAATTTTTACCGAATTTCCAAATTCATTAAAATCGCCTGTGCAACTAGGTTTATTTTGCAAATGCCACTAAGCAAATACCCCTAATATTTAGTTATAATCTAAAAGATATAACATATCTTGAACAATGAATAAAATCCCAGCATTTTAAAAAAGGTAGAACAATTGACCTCTTTCTAATTCACTTAGAATTATCTCCCTTGATTTAAAACTACGGCTATCAGCTCCATTAGATCCTACCACTAATCCTTTTGTATATTGGGCCAATAAACAACTTCACCTGTGCAACTGATTAACAACCTAACCGCCTGAGGGTAATTTCACATCTTGTCAAAATGTCCCATAGACAGTAATGTAAGAATAGCGAAGTTGTAAATCAGGAGAGGTAATTATGACACAATTGGAAATAGGTCAATTATCATGTCAAATTCATACGATTTGTCAGTCAACGCGGTGGGTATCGTTGTCCTGCGACAGCCTGATTTTTTCCGGTTTTAAGTCCAAAATGTTTCCGGGGACATATGATTTTTTCCGGTTTTGTAGACAGTTCAATATTTCACTTTGTAAGATTTTTGTAAGCATTTTTATAGTTTGTTTGTGCAGATAAAAGGTTTATATTGTAACTTTTAAATACAAGGCTGAACAGTTCCACATATAAAGACATAAGAAACTAGTATTAACAAGATCCGAAAAACATGGACCATTCGAGTAAAAACTGAGATGCCCCGAAAAAAATCCAGGGCGTCAGAATTTAAGTTTTCGATGAAATTCCAACTTTTACGTTTTTTTGGAACTGTTGATAAATGAGTTAAATATAAAATAACGGACGTTTTGAAGGTAGGGACTGAAATTATTATCAGTGTCTCAGCGAGCTCGACAGGCAACATCATAATCAACGTCTTGACCCCATGCCTAATATTTTGGAAATGTCAGGTCAACTTCAACGGAAAAATTACAAAACTGCCGATAATAGTTCTATATTTGGCGAGTCGACAAACAGAAAAGTGCAACTTTTTGTACAGAAGCAAAAATGTAAAATAATAAAATATAGCCTGGTATTTTCCAATTACATCACCAATTTCTGTTCTTAAAAGACAATTGTGTATCATTTTCTTTTCTAATTTCAATGTACAGTCTTATCTTTTTTATCATCTTTTAGTTTTCTATTATAAAATTTTCGTCTGTATGTTTACATTTTTGGAGTAAAAAGCCAAGACACCAGAAGAAATCCAACATACAAAAACCGAAAAAACTTACCCAACTCTACTGTCACGACTGATCATCTCCAGTAGTATATGTTATAAGTTTTGTCCCTCCCTAGAACCAAATATTTGCATCTGCGTTTGTCTTCTGTTTTAGCAAAGCAGAGGTGAATTAAGGCTCTTAATTTTTCTTTGAGTTTTGAATGTGGAATAGTAGTATACAGGGTGGAAAAATCAAATGTTTTGATGCTATTGCAAGAGGAAAGGGGCCTTGATTTGAGGCATTCTAACAGATCTTTGGAATTTTTTTGAATCCACATTTGATTCACGCCATTTCTAGCATGGCCTGTTTCACAGTAACTCTGGTGTCCGTTTTTTTACTGCTGATAGAATAACTGTCAGTAACTTGAAAAGAGGTTTAGTGGAGAATTAGCAGACCCTGCAATGTAATGTTGTTTTGTGAAGCTTTGGAATCCAGTAAAGTGAAGGAAGATCGAATACTTCCTTTTTAGTTGAAATTCCAAAGGAAGACAAAACTGACCGATGATTGTCAAGGATTTCTTCTTGGGAATCTTGGGAATTGTCGTTGGGGTATATGTAGGGTTGCCAAGTGAACTGTCAATACCTAATTCCTTTATCAAGCAGTCTATGTAGTGTAATTAAGACAAAGAAAATGTTGTTAGGGGCTTTATCGGCGGGGACGACAACATATTTGTCATGAAGTTCAGAGAGATGTCTGGCAAAACTCGGATCTTTGAAGACCGATTTCGTATGTGTATTCATAGATCTTTTTAACTTGTGAATTCGCATTTGTATCAACGACCTCACAGCTTTCACAAAACGAAGTGTGGAATATAATATTGGTAACAGAATGTGTTTATTGTATTTTTACTGTAATAAGGCATAGACTTCGGGATTTGCAGTTACTTAACACTTTACTTAACCTGTATGATACATTCGAGCATTAATTATGAGCTTCATACTCTACAACAAATTACCTTTGGCAAATATTGCAGAATCATGACAGGTGAACCTACCCAAGTACTTCATTTGATGACGTTGATAAATGGGTTAATAAACTATCTCTGACCTATCAAATAAGTTTACTGTACAATGGTGATGTCATTCAAGAGGTGAAAGTTACAAGTGCTGGTACAGGTCAAAAACAACAGGTGCTAGACGTCAGGTGTGCTTAAAAGCATCACACTCATCAATTTCTAGCATGTCAGGTGGTTTGTTATTACATTACTTGATGGATTTTGGAAAACTGTTTTTGTATTGTTTTCCTGTTGATTCGTGACTTTAATCTCCTATTAGAACACATTTGGAACACAATCTGTCTGTTGTCATCTTTATATAAGTGATGGCATCTTCAGTTTTCCTAGTAATGATGTTACAGTACTACAGATTTTATAGTAAATCAAGAAGATATAAACAGCTCTTGCTGCAAATGGAGTTACGCCACTACAAGCATTAATTGCTTAATATGATATTCTAATGAATTATTATGTCAAAATAGATTAATTCTACCAGAAGTATAACTTTTCTATTTTTTTTTCTCAGGACACAAGTTTCATCTCTGGAACATTTAACATAAATAATAAAGTATTGTTTTTTTTTTAATTTTGTATGCATTTCAAGGATGTTTTGCTAAACACAAACAAAGAAGACCAGACTGGAAGTCAAAAGAGTACATTAACATTAAATATTGGAACCTAATGGAATAATCTGGATTACAAGTCAGGCAAATTCATTAAAAGGAACTTAAATCATCTCTGGTGTTTAATATTGTAAGTTCAGCAATGACCTTTTTTTAAATGGGTTCTTTTAGAAAGTAAATTTTAAATTTGTTTATTAAATGTGAAATCCATCCAGAAAACAAAAGATAATTGTCATACATTGATCATTGTGTTCAGTGGCAAATATTTCATGCATATTAAGGACAAAAACAAGTTCAACAATTATCAAAATTATTGCAAATGTGGATGGTGTGGTACACAACCAGGCAACGGCTTTTGACTGCCACTGGAAAAGTCAAAATATGTCTGCAAGTATCAAGTCTATTTAATAGTAATCTATTTTTAAAATGTTGATAGCAAACTGTAATGTTCAATATATTTATTGACCCTTTTTTCTTTTCCCATTAGTGCTATTTCATGATAAACTGCGTAAGGAGGTCAAGATGACTTTTATATTTTATAACACCATCCTAATTGATTTCAAACAAGGGACCATGTGGCCCTCTCATGCATTAAATTCTAAAACAGACTTCAACTAATAACAAAAGACCAAAATGAATAGATTTTGTATGTTTATTGCTGCTGAGCTTATGTACAGGTTTAAAGATAGCAGAACAACAGTTACAGGTGTACTGATGACATAGAAATATCAAACATAATGCTAAGCCTTCATCTTAAAGCTTGTAAAGACTTAATAAATAAATAAAAAATATGGATCAGTAATGAACATGTTACAGTATCTCTATTAATTTTACCTACACTTCTCATAAATACCCACTTCAGCCTCTTGATGTAAGTTTGAGTCTGTGGGACAAAGCTCAGTAATTAACATTTATTACAATACATTATTACAGATTATTTTTTTTGAACATCTGGATTTATACAATTACTGTGTGTACAAAGCAAATGTGCTATTTGAACCATTTATATGCTGCAAAACCAACATGCAATTTTATTTTACTTACTGCACCAACAATAAAAACTGTCACCCTTTGAGAGAAATTAGTTCAGCATAAGGGACGAGTGTCAACCAACATTTTTGGCCCAAAAATTTTGCTAAAAACTGAAAAGCAGCTAATATCTGTTATTTTTTGTATTGAATAACTGTCTATAAAAAAATCTAACAGAATTTAAATTTTAATTGGTTCTACAAAGGTCACATGGCACATAGAATATGCTTTAAATATTAAAATTCTAAGAAATTGCTTAAATTGATACAATTTTGTTGATATTAATATAGATCGCTCAAAAACGTCACAACCAAACTTTGCCCGATTGAAGATCTATCAAATACAAATGTGTAGTTTAATTCTTCCTGATGTTTTGGTGCGACCATATCTATTTTAATCAGAAGAACGCCAAAAATTTATTTTTTTAACAGAAATTGTCACATTCTTGTTGAATTAGTAAAATATACCCTGTCTTTTTTCCGAAACGATGAAAAGAATATAAGAATAAGTAATAAATTATAAAAATAGGTCATTAAACAGCATTTTGCACAACATATTATTGAGTCACAAAATCTAAAATTTGGGCCGAATATGGAGGCTTAACATACCTACTCCTTTGTATATTTTGGTAAAGGTATAATTTGGCCCTTTATTGTGTAATGAAATGGTTTTAAGCCTTTTAATCTGAAACCTGCCTAGTTCAAGCTGTCTACATGCTGGTTATTTTATATAAGATCATATATGAAAATCCTTTGTTTTAGACTTTTACCTCTGGCTGCCCTACTTTGAAATTTAAATAAGTTAAAGGGCAAATACATGTACTCCAATAGCAACAGGAAATCGCCTGAAAATTCTGAATAGGTTTTTAATCAAAGAGTCATTCTAAAAAAATATTAAAATAAGAATTTTTAATTCTTCAAAAACATAAATCATTAGTTTGAAATTGAACCTGTAACAACCTTCATATGACTAGACCATCTACAAAAACTAATAATAACAACAACTTTTAAAACAAATTTACAGTAAACAAACTAACCATTGTAAGTCACATAAATAATCTCAACAAATTTCTGACTATCCAAAACAAATGACAATACTTTATGTATTCCACAAACATGTTCCTTTTGTTGACCTGTATTAAAATAAAAATGAAATACATGTACCAAAGCTTGGCTAAATCTATCAATTCCAGGGAAATTTTGCAACACAACACACAAAACACATTTACAGACAGGTCAACATTATTCTGTCAAACACCTCTGTTTACATTTCTTGACAACTTACAAACTTGTATTAGAAATTTCTCATAAGAATAAAATTTAAATGAAAAAAGAAGCAAAAATCTTTTCAAATAAGCTGCACTACTATAAACCTTGTAATATCAAGAAGCCAAGTGATTCCACTGATCTAGCCATAAATCATTTTTATTAGGTGAGGGATGCATCTATTATTTTTCTTTACTTTTACCTCATTGAATGGATTACAGGATTCAGTGATTGAAACATTAAACTATTAACCATATCCGTTTTTGTTGTTTTTTTTATTTTTGTTAAAACAAACTATTCCAGTAGGGAAAATTTTTTAATAATTGTCCATAAGTTGAACAAAATACGGAAATGTTTTGGCCAGAGGCCTTGATCAGTCCACAAAAACCAAATCACAATCTACATGGCTGTTCCTTCATCTATCTACAGTTTTTTTTTGTTTTTTTTGGCATCATCTCAAATTTTAGCTACATATATCTGAGGCCATTTTCTATACAACAATATATCGACAATATTACTGATTTTTTTTTACTTATGAGATATTAAATATAAATGCATTCTTCTCAATACTAAAATGCATACAAATAACATCCTTGTTTTCTGTGTTTGTTTTTGACATAAAAAATCTTGACACCTACCCATAAGGGAATGCAACCCAAAGAAAAAAGTTGTATTAACATTGCCAATAGAAAAGTAAACTACTGTCTGCGTATTAGGCCATTCTCTCAATTACAGCATATAATAAGTGAATATAAAATATTATTATGTTTCACAAAAGATACACATGATAATTGGTACTAGTTTTAGTGGATTTGGGAGTTGGTTGTGCTCAGCTTAGGAAGATGATAACACCAAACTTTTTTTCTTGGTGCTTAATTTTTAAATGCAATATCTGTTCCACAAATGCAGACACTTAAAATGCAAAGATAAGCAATAGTCAACACTTTTTTTTAAAAACCAAGTCAATTTTAGCTGGTTCCATTGGTCATGTGTAAACAAGAGTCCAATTTAGCCATGTGCTCAGCTGGTAAATTATTCCTTACTGACTGATAATCATCTGGGTGGTTTATAGATACATCTTTTACGAACTCAACAAGTGTTGCTTGTAAATCTGAAAGAATACATCAAAGTTATTTTACAATGTTGGAGTTCATACTTATTTATACACAAGTTTACCAATATTGCATTTTGAAATACTGTAAATTCTGAAATTATTGGGAACATTTATTGTTGAGACTTTTTGAAACTTGTGGTGAAATTTAATGTCAAAATCAGAAATGTGACCTTTAATTATTGCAATTCTAACCATGACGCAATTTTCGTAATTAGAAAAAACATCACAATAATTTCTGAATTCACTGTACTATATGCTTGTGTTGTGTTCTTTTATTTATTTCCAGATACTGGAATTCATGTTGTAAGTATGCAAGATTGTAATGTGTAAAATTCCCTGATTGTTTTATATTTAGCCTATTTGTGTTCATTAAACAATGAACTGATATTTCATTTGGTACATGAATGTAACTAGAAATTCATTAAGTTTGACTGTGTTTCCTATTTTTGGCCCCTAGAATGTCTGCTGAAGGTTAATTACATGCATAGTATTGGCTTTTGGATATTTGTTATATATGTATGTAAGATGTGGATCTTATCTTTTTGGCATACATTCAATATTCTTTTTCTTAAATATGTACCTACATTACAAGGAGTAACCTCTCATCAAAAGCATTAGAGCCAAAACATAGGAAGTTCAAGATCCAAACATAGTTCAAGAAATACCAAATCAAAACAAATAGAAATAGGAAGCCAACTCAATGTGTAGGGACAACTACTTGGTGCAATACATTTGAAATCCTCTCTGTATTTTCAGTGCTTTAGCATTTAAACAAATGCAGCAAATTCCTGAGAAACATTATTAAATAAATTTCATGTCAGACAAGACCTACATCTAGGTTGCTGAATAAGCTCGGGAATCTCTGGTCCACCAGCAAAGGTATCTACCCAGAGGTTTCAATATACAATTTAACCAATGTTGAATACATATGGTGAATATGTGCCTGTCCCAAGCCAGGAACCTGTAATCCAGTGGATGTTGTTGTTTTTAAGTTTAAATGTTACCTGTTTTATTTTGTATACTTATCTGGCACATAGTTGTTACATTTAATATCACCAATTCTTCTTTTTGGGGCCTTTTAAAGCATTCCGTAAGGTAAGTGTTTTCATTAAGAGCCGGTGAATTTTCCCAGGTATTGCAGTAATATTTAAAGTGTGGACAAAGTATTTTGCTGAACACAGTAATTTGTCTCAACAGTGATCATTTTGCCCCCCCCAACATTATCCTTAGAACTGGCATAACTTTTGTTGCAATGTTCATATGGAATAATTTGGAAATCCCATTTCATGTGAAACTGAAGTTTTGCTGAATTTATTAAAAACGGTACAAGATAGAGAAAATCCGTTGACATACTCCTGAAAGCTTTCATTGAGAGAAGTCAAATGAAAAAAAAAAAACATCAAAAAATTTCTCATCTCGTTCAAAATCATTTGACCAATTTTATACAAAAAAGGGTTAATGCTACAAAAAACGGCTAAAGTAATTTTAGTTGTATTTTTTTACGAGGATTCATCTAAAATGTATGAAAAATAAAAGCTTCCAAATTATATCTCGATAATGTTAAAAGATATCATGACGCTTGAGGCTTGTTATGTTGTGTTTGTCATGGGAATAAACCCATTAAAATCAGTCAAGAAATAGAGAACTTACATTAATTTTAAGAAAACCCCTTAAGTCCCTAAAGGTTTACTAGAACAAAAGTTACTGTCCGAATCCATCCTGTCTACAGATGCCAACGTTAACGTCGACTACAGCGCCATACCATAATATGACTGCAATTTTTTGTGTCATATAAAAATGGGATTTCCATCCTTGCTCTTTTGATTCCATTAAAAAAATTTTCACTTCCACGAAATCCAGGAGGTATTTGCTGCTAGATTATAAGCACCACCAACAACAAGAAAACATAAAAAAATTGTCTCAATTAACATTTTAATGTCGAAAATTATTAGGGAACACCTGAGCTACTAATAATATCATTAAACAGTATTTTAGGACAAGTTAGGAACAAACTCAAAAATTAATGATGGAACTGTACAGGTAAGCTTAAATGTCAACCATCTAAACCACTTTAGCCACCCAGTACCTTTTGTCAATCAGAAATGACACAAAAATTAAAGCCTGTTAAGTGCAAAAGCTTTTCATAAGAAAAGTTTTACATAGGTTTAATTTACTACAACCTACCATGTTTGACTTGATTAGTTCCCAGTACTTGTGAGACTGAACCAACAATTCTTGGAATGTGTGCTTTAACCTATAAATAAAGCAAAGTATAGCTTTATCAAAATATTTCTTATAACCTATTTGTTGTATTAACTGATTGAATTACTTCCAAAAACATTTCATTGCAAAAGAAGTTGTTGTTAATCCAGTGCACTAGTTTTTAAATTTAAAATATAGATTTAAAACTCTAAAAACTATTAAAGAAAAATAATTAAATTAACTTAATGATCTGTGCATAAAAAAACATTTTAAATATCACTATTAATTCACAGTTTTCCATTTCAAAGTTGAAATCCAGTCATACCTATCTTCATAGTTATTGAAAAAAAAATACTAGATTATTGATTATTTAATTTTAGACAGATTGATTGCATGTTTCTTAACGTCCAGCTGCAAATATTTCAAGCATATTCAGGACTAGAACATATCAATGATTGATGATGATGAATGAAACCTGATTTGTAATAGACCAACACGCTGAGCCGGATTTTTAACGTGCTAGCTCACGAAAGCAACAGTCTTCAGGAAGACATGCCAATTTACCCAGACACATTATTCTGACTCTGGGCCAATAAGTCTTTGCTCTTACTCCTAAATGCTGCATGCTTAGCAGAGAAGAAGCAAATATCAATTTTAATGTCTTTGGTTTAACCTCGCCAGGGATGGAACCCACAACCTTCCGCACTTGAGGAGTGCACACTAACCATTACACCACCAAGGCGGTCTCTAAATTTAGATGTAACCTACCAGCTGTATATCTGTACTATAAAGATGAAGTAGACAGTTATACACAGTCTCATTCTCCTCAAAATCTTCTTTTAATGGCAAGCATCGAATAATTACTGGCAACACCTTTGTATAACATAATTATATAAATATACAGACATGTAGTATGATACTGGCACATTTTATTCAGAGATTAACTTGTACCTTAGTGGTTAAAGTCTTTGCATGATACAATGTGAATTTTTTTCTGACATTATCTCATAAAAAATCAAATTAAATCTTTATTAATAATAATTTGTTTCAATAAATTAAACATATCAATAAAAAGTTTAATAAAATTAGAGTCTCTTTAAGCCAAGTGTGTTAAAATTTGCTTAAGACATTTTCCTTCATATTGCGGCAAATAATGACCCAGAATGTATTATGCCTTCATACTTCCAGTTTACTATAGATTTCAGAAGAACGAAAATATAATGACAGTACATTAATCAATTCTAATTGCATTATTGATTTCTGAATGAAAATCTCAGATTAAAGTGATTTAAAAAATATTACACCCTAATCCTCAAAGTGAATTTAGTTTTTTAATATTGTCACATTTTATTTTTAGAGCCTTTTTCAGCTTGCCTTATGGTGTGGATATTTTTTCTATCATTGAAGGACTTTACGTTTTTTAAATGACAATCAAACCAAATCACAATTTCTATATAAATTATTATCCCAGTTCATTTCTGGAATATTTTTTACAATAATAAAAACATTGCAAAAGATTCTGAATCAACTACAATATATGATTCTGGGTATAGTTACCTGTTCAAGTGGCATGGCCGACTTATTAGTTATAATCATTCTACAAGTAGTAGCACATATGTTGTCCATCGCTCGTGAGTTGTCTTCCTTATTTAGTATATCAAACAAAATCTTCAGAACTTCATTGTAATGTCTTGGGTACATTAAGGAATATGAAACTGTTATTAAGTCATTTTAGACCACACAAAATTCTCGTATTTAGCTTCAAGGGATGAAAAATTAGTGCAGATTTAGTTAATATTTACCATGATGGGAGAATATCACATTTATTTTGAAAAAACTTTCATCTACATTCTTATTATAAGAATTAATACAAGTATGATCAAATCAGATCAAATAATAACAGAAAATTAATTGCAACACAAAAACTAATGACAACAGTTACACTTTCCACTAATTAATGTCAGACTACTTTTATAAACTGATTTGAAATTGGAGATGTGTTAACCAAGGCACCAGAAGATTAGTTCTATTAGTAAACATGTATAAATTCATAACTCGAAAAATTCAAGCCCTCTCCATCTCCCTCTCTTTCGCAAGGGCTTGAACTCTAATGGATCACTAGATGCATCAGCTGCTCTCTGAAAGACAGAGCCAACTGGCAAGGGTTATCATTATGAGTGTGTGCAGTAGTTAAATTTTAACTATCAACAACAACAAAATGGGTGTTGGCAGTGCCATTCCATATATATGAATTACAATGAATGCTCCATTTACCAATTATTTATCGATAGCTCCTTCGTATTTTGGCAATTTTAACACAGAATTCATAGCGAAATATAAACTGCCGATTGATGAAAATCTTTGACAAAGTTGTACAGGGGTTAATGAAGGGATCCTTAATGAGCGTAATATAATGACTGGATTTTTCTGGTGTAAATGTAAAGCAAATTCCCTACAAGCTTCAGTCAGTTATTTATTATATGTCACTCAAGTATAATTTACAACAATATGATTCAAATGGAGAAATTCTAAAATTCACATGTACAAGATAAATTATCCTTCATAAGATACCACATTAAAACAATACACTCTCCACACCCAGATGGAAATAGATAAGGATACGAAAACAATTTGTCACCACTGTTTGCAAGAAGGACCCCAAGTGCAAAGATGGAGTTACTTCGGACCTCATCATCCTCATCCTTCACCATCTTCATAAACAGGGGATAGAGTGGATCTACGAAGTTAGCCGACACCGGTCCACATGCTAACAAGGTTTCTGCTAACGTACCCACAGCAAATGATTTCTCTGCTACAGAACT
>JARWCS010333520.1:0-11996 GCA_034783895.1 Geukensia demissa | reverse complement strand
GTTATATGTTCACCATTTTTGCATTAGATTAGGTCGATTGTCGTGTTTTATGTATAGTTTCACATTTTGTATTTCGGTGCTTTTTACAGCTTCCGTTATGGTATGGTCTCTGGTTCATTATTGAAGGCCGTAATGGGACCTGTAGAAGTTTAAATTTTACAGTAATTTGGTGGGTGGCTGTCACATGGACAATCATGCCTCATCTCCTATTTTTTTATTCCTTCAAGTACTTGGCTTAAATATATTCATTTTACATTGCTTATATGTATGGTAAAAGCACAATTAGGCAAAAAAAAAATATGGAATTTTGAAAAAAAACCGGAAAGATGGCTTTCATAAACCATATAAGAAAATATGGAATAACCAATTTCGTTTTATCTGTAAAAAACAAAAAAGTCATTATAATAGTGTATTCTATATAATTGGAAATCTTTCTTTTAACTTTTTAAAAAATTTTGACCAAGAAAACATGAAAAATTATAAATTTCCATGATTTCTCCTTTGCTGCTAGAATTCTGTTTTTACTTAGTCAGATGTGGAGCGGTCATCTTTATAACATATCTTTCCGCTATAATGAGGTAAAAGATAAATATCTTTTTATGTGAACAGAATTTAATCACAAGAAAATAAAACACACATTTTTTACAAATGTTTGAATAATCGAAGAAGTCAAACCAGAATTTACGTCCTTACATACCCTATATGCATATGGATTATATCCAGTAAAATGGTCTG
This sequence comes from Geukensia demissa, assembly GCA_034783895.1. NCBI lineage: Eukaryota > Metazoa > Mollusca > Bivalvia > Mytilida > Mytilidae > Geukensia > Geukensia demissa. The sequence goes on along the minus strand of JARWCS010333520.1, from coordinate 11,261 downwards.
TGTCTTACCTTCTTGTTCCCTGCTGTAGCAATATCCGTCTGTATAAGAAAAACAGACTAACAGAAATAGAAATTCTACGAAATGGTGTGACATTTTCAATTCTATTTTACTTCTAGAATGTGGATTGAGCTTTCCTTTTATATGAGTAAGTTGAGGATAATTTAGGTGATAACTACACAAATTATTATCATTGTAACGAAAATTGTTAAAATTTAAATTATTACAAATTGCAAAAGAATTGATTAAAATTGCATTGACATTCTGTCAGCTTAAGGTCAATAGTTCACTATGAAACTGTGAGATATCTTTTTAAGAATTACAAATTTTAATTCAATTAATGACTTTAGCAAATATCTGTGTTAGGCTGTAGACAAACCCTAAGATATAGAGGTGTCTGAAAAAGTTATCCGACCGGAATTTATAGCAAGTATTATGTTATTGCTGACTGGCAAAGCAAGCATCTTGATTAGAGATGTTAATCTTCAACTTTTCAGGAAATATACGTCTTCATCTGTGAAATGGATATTCCATATTAGGTACCAACACCATTTTGGGGAATTAAATTGGTGCAAAGGGCTTTGCTTTCAAGGTTAATCACGTATTTTTAGGTCCTCAATTCTGTTATTGAATATTTTGGGTGCAAGAGTCGTCGTATATGTAAAGGAAGTAATTGGAACAGATTGGTCGTTTAAATTCAATTTGAGCTTTTTCCAGACGTTAGATTTAACAATGGTAGAGAATATAGTTTTGTTCTAATGTGTCTAATTCCTAAAGGTTTTTAATAAATGGAAGGCGACCATGTATTGATATATTTTAATTGATTTATAATAAGTTTCTTGTATTGTTGTCAAAAAATGTCTACCGCACGGTATTGCTGCATCTTTGACTTCACAAATTTGATGTGCTTTTGATTTTGTCTTTGCACCCTGTGGCAATAGATTATTCAGTTTTCTAATCAGAAATTCTTTCTTAGCCTAACGATATAAAAGAGAATTTTCCATTTTCGTTCACGTGCAGAAAGATTTCCAGCGGAACCTGCATATGCTGACAAAAATGCTGCTTAACCAAATATTTCTTGTGGAGAAAGTAAATACACGGATTTTTCTCTCTGTCTTCATTAAGCCTTTAATATTCATTTTAAAAATATATATTTTCCAGCATCGTAATTTTCATTCTGCTGCTATACCAGTTGTCTTAACCATTGATGTGAAAAACTGAAGTTTATACAACCTCATTCGAAGCTATTGGGCTCACTCACTCACATAGATACATCCAATCAAGGTTGAAGTCCTCTCTGCTAAAATTTTATGGTCGCCATTACTTATTGGTTGTTCCATATCGTATCAGTGTATCTGAACTAGTTATGGAATTGTTACCGGTAATACAAAAATAAGTTCACCTCTTCTTGGATTCAAGTTAAGCAGGACTACAGTTTAACGATTTCATGACTGGTGTTGCGCGGAAGACAGGGCATGCGTACCCTTCTAGACAACTTGACCCACTCCTTGTTTATATAGGAGTTCAAGCTTTTTTTAAGGATTTATCAAAAATTTACATTCCTGATTTTGACATTTGATTTGTTACCGATTTTGACATTAAGGAATCCACGATAGATGTTTCGCGCAAGAAACTGGATGCTTACCCTTTTAGAGCATTTGATCCTACTCCTGTCTCATAAAGGAGTGGATTCCAGGCCTTTGTTCCTTTTGTTTTCTTTTTATCTTTGAGTTTTTTTTTCTAAATTTGTCTTGTTTCTCTGGAGTTTGCGTTTTTTAACTTTCTCATGGGTATTCTACCCTGGGCTTAAAAAGAAGCTTGTTGGAGCACCTGTATGAACCTGCTATATAAATGGACAATTTGGTAGTTTTGGTATCCAGAATAAAGATGCAAGATCCGATTCGTCTTCTTTAGTGTCATACTGTAAACCAACTTTTTTCGTGGCTATTAATTTTCGTGTTTTGATGATATAGCACTGTCTCGCAGAGATTTTTTTCGCGATTTTAAATCGATGGAACGTTATTGTCGCGGTAGAGTTGACTTTATCGCACGTTTTTACCGCAATTTATCAACTAGTGTTTTTATCAGTTTGAGTTTTGAAAATAAATTTTGCGTTTACTATAAATTGACATTTTGAATATAGATGAAGCCTGTCAGTTGTAAGTAGAAATTATCTATTCCTGTGTCCTAAATTTAACCCCAGTCCAGAAAAGTTTTGATATTTGTTATAAAATAAAGGTGTAATTCAGAACTATCCAATGCATTAATCCGACACTGATGGCATGCCCAAATATTGATAATCACTGTGATTTTAATTTGACCAATCAATTTGTTATAATTAATTAGGCATAAATTAATTTTTAAATAGGATTGTAAAAATGAACAAATAAAATCTTTTAATATAATCAAGCATAATTGGTCACATATCGTGAACATTTAAAAAACTGTTCATGCAGTGCTCAACATGTTGTTGATTAAAATATAATCATGAAAGTCAATTAACAGGTTGAAGATTTGTTTCCAATTAATTGGATTTGGCACTCGGTATTTGGGACCTTTTGATAGCAACAATCGTAGATTATTATAATTTGTAATAAACTGAGGTCACCGTTAATTATATACTCAGATTGACTAAAGTTGAAGGTGAACGACGAGCAGAAACAATCGGGAGGTACTGCTAAACCTTCTTGTAGTTGATAATTCTGGATGCAACAGACTTAGTGTAGGTATAAAAAAAATACAAAATTACCAATGTTAAATAAATATGGAAAATTTAAGAGATTAATGGAGTGGATTTTCGAAAAATAAGGAGATATTTTTTTATCTAACGGTTTTATGGTGGGGTATAATGTTAAAGTAAATGGCATCTAGACCCTTGTTTGCAAAATCAACCTTAGATGAATAACGTTGGCTATCTTAATAGGCTTAAATGAAAACAACAGTGTATGCGTAAAATAATACTTGTCTTACCTGAAGATTATCAAAAATGTACATGTAAAAAAACATGAAATACAGAGTCAAACCTATGACCACAAATCCTGCACATGTGGTGGCATTGAATTTGTTTAGTGGATACTAAAGTGTACATGTGTAGTAGTGTTTTGTGGTGCTTTGTCCAACTTTTATGTTTTATTTTCTTGTTTGTGGTGCGACCTAATGAGTTTTACGGACATTTTATGTCCGCGAACGTTTTTTAATAAGCAATCTATTCCTACTCCACCACTTTGTGCTTACACGAGTGTTGATATCAGTTCTTTGTGAAGACTGATATACAAAGTAGACAATATGGGGTAAATGTCATAGAGATTATAACCATCTCCATAAGAGCAGAGTAATTGTTTAATATAGATACAACTAAACTTGATAATTTATGTAATATTTATAAAACTAAGACTAATCTTGCTTCCTTAGACATGTGACATTTGGCTTTTTTCAAGAGAAGAAAAATTTCTACAGTTTTAATTAAACACCGGCCATATTTTACATACTATAGAAATAATGAATTCAAAAGATATTTAAATAATAAAAAGCCTTCTTGAATAATAAAAATATATTTTTTCAAAATATGTAAACTACCCTTAAAAATTTAAATTATGCAAACAGAACCAGACGCCAGAAAAGAAACGAACAATTTATTAATAATTTGCTAATGTAAAGACGCAACATTCTGTTTTTCATTATAAATGTTGTGTCAATTAGACGTTGCAACTGACAAATAAAAAGCAGTATTGAGCACGATTTTACGTCAACTAAATGGACAGGGTATTCATTAAACACTGGTCAGGTCTTATTAACTCCCTAAAGCATTGTCATTATTAGCATCAACAATAAGTGTTTTGTGACGGGAGAATTTTATTTATTTGATTCTATTACGATTACATCTACAAACTAACACTTGCGATCAATCCAGACGTTGAACCGACCAATCGAAGTAGGTCATTCAGTCAAATAGAACAACAAAACGAACGTCCGTATTAACAATGTAAAAGTATATATACACCCAAGGTGACTCTTTATCGTTCAGGTAAAATATTTTGCTTTTTATGACGAACTGAGTTGTTTGTAGTTTTGGTTCAACAAAATTCAGTGATATAACCTTGGTCAATTTTATTGGTTGGGGAAGATGGAATACCCGACGAAGTTAAGGCAAATGATGGACAAACATTATCAAATGCGTTGTAAAATGACTACACCAGTTTTTATGTTTCAAAGTCAGGAGCGAACTCCCTGTACATTTAAATCTATCATGACTTCCTATGTTTTGGTTTTAGTGCTACTAATGAAAGCTTGAAATGTACATACAGCAGGAAATTTGCCATATTTATTTAAGATTGGCAATTTGTTTTACCATACAGCTACGGAGGCGAAACGCATAACAATTAGTGTTATTTTCAACATTGCCTGTTGAAATTAATTTGTATAATTTTTTTGGAATTCGATGATACCAAAGGGGCAGGCATAAATCGTTAAGTTGGAAGACAGACAAGACCATGGCCAACAAAATGAAATGAAAGACAAACATAAAACACACAACACAACACTGAAAACTAAAGCTGGAGTAACACGAACCCTTCAACAACCAGGGTGAGATCAGGTGCTCCGGAAGGGTAACTCCTGCTCGACTAGTGGCACCCGTCGTTTTACGCAGTAGTCAAAGCCGATGTATAGTCACATAGGAACAGATTTGTATTCATAACAGTCGGAAGATATCCGTTGTTATCTGTGAAATGGCTATTTCGTACCGGTCAACCAAATCATGATGGCGACCGAAAAACTTTCGAATCTTCCCTGAAAAATCTTTGACTTAGTCGCTGTCAACTGCAACACTCAATCCATAAAAACCTGATAGGAATCACAAGCCATGGAGTAGCGTATCAATTGAAAAATAAACTCCGTTTTCAGGTGCCGCTGGAATGTTGCTAGACACGAACAGAAAGTTTACAATCGGAAAATCAAAGTCATCTCTCTTGTCGTAAAGTTTTGTTCTTAACCTGCTCCTAATTGACAATTTCTATGTATGAAGCAGACCTTTCTGTTTCTGTAGTATCTTTGATTTCAAGTTCAATGGGATAGATGAGGTAAACATAGTCATCAAAATTAGTTATTCAGTGAAAGGACATCCTCTACATAGCAGAACGTGAAACCACCTTGAAATTACTTTTTTTCGTCTAAGCTCTGCGCTAAAAATGCCAATATCCAATTCTTATAAAATAAGGCGACTGAAAATATCGTTTCCGATTAAACGAATTACTGCAGCGTCAAATGTTTTGACTGATCTTATCGCTATCGATCATCGCTGCATACTCATGATAATTCTCAATTTTACATAATCATATACTGTTAAAAATTTGAAACCTAATACGGTATGAATTTAATGTAGTTATGTTCATGAATAATCAGTGCAAAATTCATGAATTTATTCACAAAAATTAAATTTGACCACTAATACAGTTGTCTGGTAAATTTACTTTCATTTAAATTTTCCGTTTGCATACGCTTTCATATTGCCATGATATTTCGCATAAATGAAAAAAAGAATCTGTTGATTTCACCTATTAAACCTAATCGAAAAGGGCGACAGATGTTTCACAAATAACATAATGGTAAGAAAGGAGGGACTTCATTTGGCAGTACAAATTTTAACATATATCCTTCCGGATTTGACAAAAATTGACACTCCCGATTTTGACATCATGATTTGAGACCGATTTTGAAATGAGGGACTCGACGATGGGTGTTGCTCGCAAGTCAAGGAATACTACCCTTCTAAGCACCTGATCCCACTCCTGTTTTGTAAGGGTTGTGCGTGGATTCCAAGCCTTTGTTCTTTTTGTTTTATCTCTTAGTTTGTTTCAAATTTGTCTTGTCTGTTAGAACTAAGCACTTCTTATCTTTCACATGGGTGTTCTGCACTGGACTTTAAAACTCTGTCGAGGCACATGTACTAATTCCCGTTTTACTTACATGAACTTATTCCAAGAGGGAGAACTTGCTTCTAAGATTTGCATTTAAAATCCCAGTTGACAGAGTTGTCTGACATGAAATTTGCCAAACAATGTTTTACAGAAATTAGCCGTCTTTGTTATAAATGTTGTAGTGTTGTTTGTTCTATGTTTGTCATTCTTTTCATTTTGTTGGCCATGATCTTGTTTGTCTTCTGACTTAACGATTAATGCCTGCCTCTTTGGTATCGTCGAATTCCTTTTGAAATTTTAAAGCAATTACTCTAGTTGTCCCTGCTATATGATTTGCCTTCCCATTTCGATTTGTTTGGATTTAAGTGATTCTTTTGCTGACTTGAATCTTGGACATAATGCTACTGATCAGAGGTTACTACTTGAAATGTTCATGTAGCATACCGAAATTCTCCAAATTATTATTACTCATTGGTATTTTCGTATTTTTACAACAAACGGGATGACATCAACTTTCCTATTGTTGACTTCACACATTAATGTGGCAATAAAACAGCTTCGCCTGCCTTCAGGGTGTATGTCTCGCGGATGATTCGATACTACTGTGATCTGCTCCAAGTATTAGGTTGGGTGGCAAAATAATGCTCGGACGGATATATTGATTGAAACACCCTACTATGGTACAAATTAATGTTGAATTTGAAGCTTTTTAATCCGTTGAGTTTTTTTGTTCTTGACATTGCTTCCTTGTTGTTTCTACACAGTCTTTTTTGCTATATAAATTTTTATTGTCTTCAAATGGCCATAAATGTTGCAAATGTACAGAAACAAATCTAGTATGATTCAAATTAAAGTTGACTTTGAACACGAATTTTGTATGCGCATTTCATATGACTTTTATGTTAAGTACAAAAAAGACTTTACGGTAATATGACATCGAATCGTATCACGAAACCCTCGTTTGTTTTGTCAAGACCGGGTATTCGAAAAACTATTAACATTAATACAACATGAAAAATATTTCGCATGGAAAAATTCATTGTCGCTTCATTTTTTGATTAGCGCCATTCCAATTGGGTAATTCAATGCAGTAGTGTTGAGAAAACAAATCTGACATCAGATACAGAAAATTTAAATGAGAACCTTGACCTCAATACCTCGGAAATCCAAAATCTCTTTCATCAACAGAAAAAGGGGGGATATGGTGTAAATACTTGTGACACAACAATCTCATATGTACAAGTGAATTCCAAGCAAAGGAACAGCGCTTTGATTGTTGTTCTTCATCTCAAAGTCACATTGAGGGCCTTCAACACGGAGTAAAAACTTGCACCTCACTGTTAGTTCAAGTAAAGATGCCAATGCCTTTGCTACTGATCCAAAGTCAAATCTGAATAAACGACACGCTATTATTAGGATATTAAACGACAGATTATTCAGGTCCGTTTGTACATCTGAAGAGGTTGCTATCTATCGTCATTTCTTTAATGTTGATTTTGCAAACAAGGGTCTGGATTCCATTAACAGTAGCAATAGTCTCCACCGTAAAACCGTTCAATCAGAAATACCGCCTTTTTAATTGATAAATCAAACCATTAACCTCATATACTTACACTAAGCCTGTTGCATCTAGAATTTTCAAACACAAGAAGGTATTGCAGTACTTTAGTATTTATGATCTGAAATCGAAACCTCCCGACTGCTCGTGCTCAGTGTATCTAAACAAGTTATGGACCTGTTACGGGTAATACAACAATAGGTTGACCTCAACACAGATTGACGTTAACCCAGATTAAAATTGAAGGATTCCACAACGGGGATGGCTTACCCTTTATGGGGACCTAATCCCACACCTGTTTTGTAAAGGAGTTCGTTGTTTCCAAGCCTTTTTTTCGTTTTTTTCGATTACCATTAGATTACGGAATACTCAATTATAAGTATACGTTTTCCTTCAAGATTTGAATACAAGACAATTACTTTCAGAGCAATGTTATGATAAGACTCAGTGGCGAGCAGCCATTTAAAAATAATGTAAATTACAAGCATAGTTAACTGCTAGCGTTTAACTGATGTTCATTAAACAGTGAAAAGTATCGAAAGTAAGTTTTCGTACATTGTAATATTTTCTTCATATTTCGGTGCTTCTTAATTAATGTCATTTAACAAAACATGAAGATTCAGAGTTATTTTGAAATCTTGTTACAGTTTATTTCCAAATCAGATTAATAATATATCTTGATATCTGTTAATTGTGCTTTTGTCAATATTTTTGTATTGACACGTGTGGTTGCAAATTCATACAGAAATTCTGCGAGAGATTGATTCCCGGATAAGCTTTTATTCGCTAACAAAACTCTTGATGCAATCAATTTAAGCAATATCCTTCATCAAAAATCCGTCAAATGTAAAATTCCACCTGTAGCAATCATTTTATATACTTACACCGCACCTACTGCAACCAAGGTTTTGAACTACAAACACGTGTTGAAGAATCTCAGCATCAGCGAGTTTAGTCAAAACTTCCGGCTTGCACTTGTAAACGTTAAGTCTGTCGGTCATGTGATTACTGGTGACCTGAACATTGTCGAAAACATTTCTTTACGAAATTTGTTTTGCCAAAGGTCCAAAGTTCCATGAGCCTCAATCCATAAACTGGAAGTTCAATTTGAATATCTTTATGGATTTGGTCGAGGATAATGCCAGACAGTGGGCGAAGCGCGAAGGAGAGGAACTAGATACCCTTTCCGAAAGGATTAAAGCTGTTAGGTCGTTGGTAAAAATTCACATGTGTAAAAGATCTATGATTACACATGCGAAATCGGTCTCCAGAGATACAAGTGTTGCCAGACATCTCTCTAAACTACATGACAAATATGTTGTCGGTCCCGCCGATAAAGCTCCAAACAACATTGCTTTTTTGTTTGTAAATCACACTACATAGACTGCTTGATAAAGGGATTAGGTATTGACATTCTCTTGGCAACCCAAGATATAATACAACGACACTTACTAAAGAAGAAATCCTTGACAATCATCGGTCAGATTTGTCTTCTTTTGGAATTTCAACTAAAAAGGAAGAATTTGATCTTCCTTCACTTTACTGGATCCCAAATCTTCAAAAGTGTCCTTACAAGGAACGTTAGATCGCAGGGTCTGTCAATTGCTCCACAAAACCTCTCTCCAAGTTACTGACAGTTATTCTATCAGCAGTTAAAAACGGTCTCCAGAGTTACTGTGAAACAAGCTATTCTAGAAGTGGTGTGAATAAAATGTGGATTCTAAAAAATACCAAAGATCTATTAAAATGCCTGAAATCAAGGTCCTTTCCCCTTTCCACCTCTGTTTTGTTAAAAATGATGACAAATGCAGATACAAATATTTGGTTTAAGGGAGGGTCAAACCCTATTTTGTTATTAACCACTCTGATTCTAATAAAAATTACTCAGAAGATAACATTTACGGAATGCTAGATTTCTTGATTGAAAATATTTTTGTAATGTTTGGGGGACGTGTGTTTCAACAGACTGTTGGCATTTCAATGGGAACCAACTTCTCGCTGATTTATTCCTTTATTCGTATGAAGTTGACTACATATAGATCCTTCTGCATAAAAAAAAGAAAAAATTGGATTAATCTTTTGGTTTCACGTTCCGCTGTATCAATGATTTCTTTCACGGAATAACTCTTCATTTGATGACTATGTTGACTGCATCTATCCTATTGAACTGAAATCAAAGATACTACAGAAACAGAAAGGTCTGCTTTTTACCTTGACTTACATCTAGAAATTGACAATAAGAGCGGGTTAAAAACAAAACTTTACGACAAGAGAGATAAATTTGATTTTTCGATTTTAAACTTTCCGTTCATGTCTAGGAACATTCCAACCGTAACTGCATACGAAGTGTATAATTCTCAGTTGACAATTAGGGCGGGTTAAGAACAAAACTTTACGACAAGAGAGATAACTTTGATTTTCCGATTTTAAAATTTCCGTTCATGTCTTGGAACATTCCAATCGCACCTGCATACGGAGTGTATAATTCTCAGTTGATACATACACCAGGGCTTGTGCTTCCTATCAGGATTTTACTGATAGAGTGTTGCAGCTGCCCATTCGGTATCGCCGAATTCCGTTTAAAGCTACCGAGCCAACGGATTCTCAGGGAAAGATTAGAGTCATCTCTCTGGAAGTGTTTCGGTCGCCATCATGATTTGGTTGACCGGTACTTCCGACTGTTATGAATACAAATCCGTTCCTATGTGACTAACAGCGATTATGACTATACACCGGCTTTGACTACTGAGTAATATGACGGGTGCAACTAGAGGAGCAGGAGTAACCATTCCGGAGCACCTGAATTCACCAAGGTTTTTGTAGGGTTCGTGCTACTTCAGCTTTAGTTTTCAGTGTTGTGTTGTGTGTTCTATGTTCAAATAACAATGGACATTTTCCCACTGTCGTGAATACAAATCTGTTTCTATACCGGTTGTGACTAACACCGATTCTGACTATACATCGGCATCGCCTACTGAGTAACACGACGGGTGCCACTAGTGGAGCATGAGTTTTTTACCCTTCGCGAGAACCTGGTTTTTGTAGGGTTCGTGTTACTCCAGCATCAGTTTTAGTGTAGTTTTCTGTGTTTTGTGTTTGTATTTCGTTTCGTTTTGTTAGCCATGGTCTTGTCTGTCTTCCGATTTAACTATTTCTGTATGCCCCTTTGGTATTTTCAAATTCCTGGTACTTATGAGTGAGAGAAATTGATTGTTCCTTTTACGAATAAAAAGGCTTCGACGAGGTTATTATTCTTTCTACTTAGAGACGGGTTAAATTATTGTTATTTTCTCAGCAAGCGACTGTGATAACGCTGAAAACAATTTATACAGAAATGAACAATATGTCAATCAAGATTACAATATAATACAAGTTAACCAATGATGAATATATATGGTGAATTTTAATATGCGATGTGTACACGTCGGGGAATAAACTTTTATCAGTAGCATTAGCAAATGTCCGTATGATTACTCCTCTACAACCTACATCAAATGTTGGATCATAAGTTTTAAATATCTTTAAAAAATAAACAAAAGTTTTAAGAGCAACATTAACAAATACAAATAATAAGGTAATAGCAAATTTTAAAGTTTGTTATCAGATTTGTACACAGGTAGAAGATGATCCAAAAACAGGAGAAGAAAAACAATAATACTTATTCGAATTATAAGCTAGACTTATTTTCTCCTATTCTTAGCGTGATTTAGCCATTGGTTAAGGAGGTAGACTCATGTTAAGGGACATAACTCTTATAAATCTTAAGTACGTTTGTGTTAACCATTTTTATA
>JARWCS010333509.1:0-11999 GCA_034783895.1 Geukensia demissa | reverse complement strand
CATCCTTTATTACACATAGAATTCAACTTCCCGTAACCCATTTCCGCTTTATTTCTACATTGGCAAAATCATGTCTGCTTTAAGATATGACTTCTCTTTTCACTGCATATAAAATAGAGAAGATATGGGGTAAATGTCAAGGAGACCACTCTCCAACTCATAAGAAACAGAAAATTTTTTGAATCTTGAAGTCCTTACAAGGCTTTCAATGAGGGTGGAATCCCTGTCCATGTGACAAGCTCTAGATTGCCAACAAATAAAACATGTATATATTTAATACATGTGTGGAAAACAATGTAGTGACAAAGAACCCATGACCTGAACTCTTGAATTGGGTCAGGCACATGCTAAATGATGGGATTTAACATAATATTTGAGATATGGTCAATGAATGCCTGGTAAAGTGTGTCTGCTGGTTGACAAGGATTTGAAATTACCGCCTAGGAACAGACAATTTTGTGTCATAATTTGAGTAATGTAATATTAAAAAAATAGATTTGCAAGAACTTGTTGCTTTCAACCAATATCTTTTAATACTTCAAAAATTAATGGTTCTTAAAGAAGCAAGGGAAACAAAAGTTTTATGGTATTACATACATGTACAACAAATAATTGTATACTCTTAGAAATACAATGAAATTAAAATAGACAAGGTATGATAGTAATACTCAATTTGCCCCCTATATATAATTTCTTAATGTCTGCAAAATTCTGTTAAAATAGTAAACAATTGGAATTGAAAAATAATAATAGTAATTAATGAAATGATATATTCTTGCATGAGCTTTATATATGATAACATAAATTTCTTCAGAAAAGGCTTATAATTTAATACAAAATTACAAGGGGGAAAAATAGACCTGTTTCATACTGTGTCCTCGAATATACCAAAAGTATTAAAAAAATTATTTCAGGTAATTCCTCACCTATATTTATAATTTTGGATTTTAATGGATCTTCTTTATGAGATCAATAATATCCATCAAGAAGTTTACGTCTAAATGGATATGAGAGATTGAGTTAAGATGACTATAGATAATCTGTTCATGGCTGGTTTTACTAGTAACATCAGTGACATCATCTTTCTTTTGACGTCAAAGAACAATAGATTTAAATGTTAATTTTTTTTTCATATCAGAATTATCAAGACAATGAGATCAAAGGAAAAACACAAAAACCAGCAATAAATATAGAATAATGGACGTTTTGAAGGTCGAGACTGAAATTATCTTCATTATCACAGCAAGCCCGTCACAACGAGCTTTAAAACATCCATTGTTCTTTTTATTGGCAACGTCATAATCAACGTCACGTGACCACTTGCCTGATATATTGCAGTAACGCGACTGTAAGGTTACGCGCAATTGATACTGGATATATTAGGCAACAACATTAAAAGGAAAATTCCAAAACTGAGGATAAAATGTATTTCTGTTGAATGTCAGGTTGGAGAAGAGCAGCAAAGTCTGACCATGAGGATGATACAATGAGTGATCCACATCCTTTGGATAGAAGAGATAGTAAGAGTGAAATCCAAGTTCCCCGTGCTGGTCTCAAAGGAAAAATGTCATTTAAAACAGCTAGTCATGCTACAATGTCATTACTGAGTGCCAGTAAACGGATACAGGGTGGACTGAAAAACTTCAGCAAGAAGATGAACAAGAGAGGGAGTATAGATGGTATGCTTATCTTTATATATACATTTGTACATCTGTATATGCTCTATGTCTGAACTTAACTACCAAAAGACTACATCTTCATCATATATGTATGTCCTATGTATAAAGTCTTCAATATATTGTTTAAAAGAAAGAATATGGAATAGATGCCAGAAAGACACAATCCACATCTTTTCTGGATTGTGTTCTGCATAATTTCTCGTTAAGCTGTTAGCCACTTAACTACCAATGCAAAAGACTACATCTTCATATATGTATGCTCTTTGCTCTTTGTCAGAAGTATTCAATATATTAGCCATTTAACTATCAAAAGACTACTTACTGAAAACCATATCACCCTAAAAAGTGCAGAAAATCATTAAGAAGCTACTGGTATATGTGTTTTAGGTGAGTAGGTAAAAAAAAATCAGTGTTATTTTAAACGATATTTAAAAGATTGAAACTGTATCATTTTATGTCTTGTCAATGTTAACTGTTTGTGTATATTCAACCATTAACACATTTGTGTATTTAGTGGTAAAGTTTGTAATTATTGGTTCCAGATAAATGTTGCCAAAAAACTTAATATTTGATAGATGCAATCTGATTTTATTGCTGTTTATTATTTGTTAAAAGGCAGAAGTTTAGAGGGTCATTAGACAGAGCGACTTGTTTCCTTGTCTTATATGACTTGCAGTTTTGCATGATTTTAGCATCCTTCTTTTTGCAAGTTTTTAGTTTTTGACGTACTTTAGTAAGATTTTAGCTTCTGGCTTACGTTAATTGTAAGATTTTAGCTTCTAACAATTTAATTTGTTGTCTAAGGTTGGAAAACCAAGGAACACGACAAGAGTGATGATACAGACCTAGACTTCATACTGACTCGAGAGAAGAAACTCGTAGATAAACATGTCATCAAATCTGGCATGATGAGATTTTCTTTTCTTCTGGAATGTTGTCATCCTGGTTCCATTCCTGATCCACAACTTGTGGCTGCCATGCTAGAACTGGTTAGTATTATAATTTACAAAATTTGTCATACCAGTTATATAACACAATACTTGGAACCCCATTGTTTGTCCAAGACATCTTTGTACTAGGGTTAAAACAGGACGTAGAAATTGGGAAAAGACCTGGAATTTTATCTAAGATTTTCCAGGCCTTGAAAGGTCCTTGACATTTAGACAAGTCATGGAAAACCGGGAAAAACCTGAATTGTTCTGGAGTTGCCTTTTTTTGGATAATAATAATTTCCTTAGATCCACTCTGGATTGTTAGTCTGACAATGAGAAAACATTATTTAATTTCCTTGCTGTTGTTTTATAATGGGTAAAAGAAAAGGCAACATGGCATTGAATCTGGCAAAGTCTCCTTTATGTAATATTTCGAGCATTTTATGTTACAGCATCTCGTAAGCATGTTTTATGTTTAAAAGTAAAAACAAAAGAGATGGTGGGACAACATGGCTGCTACAGGCAGTTCTGGTCTCTGACTGGTTGTAACTTTAAATATCTTCTTCTCTGAAACTACATGACCAAATAAGCTGAAACTTGGCATGAAGCATTTATGAAATGGCATCTACTAATTTTGCCTATATTGTCCATTTGTCATTTTTTTCATCAAAATTTAAAAAATGGTTTGAGAGTCTTATCATTTACATTTCTATCAAAAAGTCTGATAGGGACACTTTTACAGATCTTTCCTTATTAGCTCACCTGGCCTTAAAAGCCATGTGAGCTTTTGCTATCACTTGGCGTCCGTCGTCCGTCCGTCCACAATTCACATTTGAATCTTCTCCTCTGAAACTGGTTGGCCAATTTTGACCAAACTTTGGTGGAATGGTCCTTGGATGGTCCTCTTTCAGAATTTTATCCGGCATCCTGATCGGCCATCCAATATGGCCGCCGTTACTAAAAATAGAACAAAAGGGGGTTGGTGTATTAAAGAATCTTCTTGTCTGAAACTGCTGACCCAAATGGAACCAATTTTTAGTGGAATGGTCCTCAGATGGCCTTCTACCAGAATTGTATCCGGCATCCCCACCAACCAAACAATATGGCCGCCACAGCCGAACTTAATTTAACATAGGATCCTATGGGAAATTCACTTAAAAATCTTCTTGTCTGAAACTCCTGAGCCAACTATAGTAGAATGGTCTTCAGGTGGTCCCCTCTCAGAATTTTATCCGGCATGCCAACGGACCGATAATAACTATTATTCATAAAACTGAATTTACCAAAAAAAATGTCATATAGCATATACTATAAATGGGACAAGTTTAATCTGCCGGGGCTTTTCTAGTTTTGACATTATACATCTTCTCAATTGTAATCCAGGTGAGCGATCACAGGCTCCTGGGAGTCTCCAGTTTATATAACATTTACTGGACAAAATTCGAGATGTACAGTGACTGGCAAAGAGTGTGAAAAGCCAAGGCTGATTTATGGAAAGACAAAATTTAAACAGCACCAGAATGTGCAGCCCGCTTGGTTCGCCAATAGCATTACCAGGTCAAAGCTTACAAGCAAGTGTCAGAAAATTCAACCCATCTGCTAACCTTATCAACTACAAAAAAATAATCTGGGATCCTGGGGAATTATTTTCGTTTCGCAAGTCTTCACGTCAAAAATATCCAAGGCAACTGCAAGGCCGCTGAGTATATTGACCAATTTTCAGCTTACAACAAAATACTGTTGCAGTCCTTGGGTATTGTATCTTGTCCTTCTTTAACGTTTATTCGATTGTTAAAATATATCGCAAAATGAAAATTAATGTACAGTATCAATGAAGCAAAACGTTACATTTATATGTTATTCTATCATGATAGCAAGTGTGATTAAAGCAGATGTACACAGTGAATTCAAAGACATATATAAATGTACATGACATGCATGAAGCAGACGATATACACCAAAAAGACTTGTAAAACTTAACTTCAGACACTGTAAGAACATGTACATTTGAAACCCATATTAATGTATCCAGCTATACATATTACATATTATATAAAACAGAGGAATTAAATATTACTGAGGCCAAAACAGTATGTGAATTTAGGGTCAAAACCTTAAAATCTTTAGGAAGGGTGGGTAGTTTTTATTATTGTTTTTATTTAATTCAAATCATACGCGTACGGTTCTAATACACATAGCGGTATTACACCATCGGGAAGATATACATTGGCATTTTTAAAAAAGGTCTTGACGTCGACCAAAACATGTTCAAAGTGATGACTTTAATAAATGTTTTATCACAAATCCTTGGTTGAACATCTTTCCTGTCAAGAGCAACCCCCTTTCAATGAAAATCATGCCAGGAATCAATTTGGATTTAAAGCTATAATAGTTTTTATGCTTTACATCTGAAAACTCCGATACTGGTATAGGTATATAAAGAACAAGACGATATATGTAGTAAACATCATGAAAAACCGTATAAATGTACATATATGATATATAAATATGAAAAGTTAGGGGTAAATGTCACAGAGACTGCACTACAACCACGAGAAAACCAGAGGGCAATTACTAACCTAGAGGTCTCCACAAAGCCTTCAACAGGGACGAAATACAGTTTTTACCTCTCCTTGTGAAAAGGTGAAAATCGTCCTAAATAAAAATCGTGTATACTCTCACCTGAAAACTATTAAAATACACATGTAACAAAACATTAAACACAAAGACAAACCTATATGCTTTTTATTAATCTACAAAAATGATGTAAAGAAAAACAATGATAATATGATAATGTTAGAATATGCAAGAGTTCAATGTCAAATAAAGTCAATGAAAATATTTGGTCTCAGAAAGGCGTGTCTGTGATCACAAAAAGAACTACAATTTATCGTACATTTTCATACATGTACACGTAAAGTTTATATGAGTTTTGTATTTCTGTACTGTTACCGTGGTTGTGCTCATGCGCCTCTGTCTCTTTTTGTTAAAGTTGATAACAAAACTTTAATTTGGAGTCTTTCATTATATTTTTATTATACGCATCAAAGCGTTCATTCTGTGAAACAGTGAACCAGTTTTTCCAGTCGCCAACCTGACCTGGAACGACAATGATAATATAAATGCTAAACATTTGATCAAATAAAATGATTGTTGTCTACTGCTTTAAACAATTGATATTTACCAAATCCAACAAGACTTGAAAATTTATTACTATGTGAGAAACATGATTGGTCAATGTTATAACATTTGCGGATAATGTACAGTGGTAATGTTTCACGAAAAAAATGGAACAGCGTTCCGAAGTCCCCCGCCGATACGGCATTGTGAAACAAGTTTTTGGATGACAAAAAAAAAAAATAAATAAACATTTAAGTGAAACATAGCAAAGCTTTCAAGACTGACACAAGCCCTGACAACCTTGGACATTTTTTCAATTGTCTAAGTGATTAAGGGGCATAACTCTTACAAAAATATGGATTCATCTCACTTGAGGTAACATTGAGTTTAAGCTACTGTATAAATATTATCCAAATCGTAAGAGAAATAAATTTGCTAGAGCGCTTACAAGGACATTGTCAATTTTCTAAGTGATTAAGGTACATAACTAATATAAAAATATTTGACCAGGACTCATCTTCGAACACCCTTGAGGTATCATTGAGTTAAAGCTACTGTATCAATATTATCTAAATCATGTGAGAAATAAGTTTGCTAGAGCGCTAACAATGATATATTGTCAATTTTCTAAGTGATTAAGGGGCATAACTCCTATAAAATCATCTTCGAACACCCTTGAGGTATCATTGAGTTAAAGCTACTGTATAAATATTATCCAAATCGTATGGGTAATAAATTTGCTAGATCGCTTACAAGGATATTTTGTCAATTTTCTAAGTGATAAAGGGGTATAACTTCTACAAAAATAATCCACCAGAACTCGTATTAGAACAACCTTGAGGTATCATTGAGTTAAAGCTACGATATAAATATTATCCAAATCGCATGAGCAATAAATTTGCTAGAGCGCTTACAAGGATATTTTGTCAATTTCCTAAGTGATTAAGTGGCATAACTCCTACAAAAATATTTGAACAGGACTCATCTTCGAACTTACAGTTATTGTTGAGTTAAAGCTACTGTATAAATATTATACAAATCGGATGAGAAAGAAATTTGTTAGAGCGCTTTCAAGGCAGAAGGACGGACGCCCGGTATTACCATATTCCCCGCACCGCGTTACGGCGGAGGGACAAAAAACTCGAAGTCTTTGTTTTCTTATCAACGTCTGATGTTACCCCTCGTTAAAATAGGTATAGAGAATTTTTACCAGAAGTGAAACAGGATTTGCAAATTTTGAGAAGTATACGAAAATTATACACCGCTCGTCATAATCTCTGGTTATATAAAACTAATAATTCATTTCATATTAAATTCATTGCGTTAATAACCAGCAATAACCAGCGATCGTATACAGTATTAATGAACTTTATAAAATGAGTCCACTGCAATTAGTCATTTAGTAAACATTTTGCTTTTAAACCGATTATCTGCAGTTCTATTAATTTCGACACTTTACCTTGATTGAAAATAAGGATTCTCCAGGGACAGACTATGCTTACCGCTCCTGTCCACATTTTCTTGCTCCTCAATTATAAGAGAGTTTGTGGAATCAAAGCTTCTGTGTTTTTTTTTCATTCAGTGTCCATTCTTTTTTCAAATTTGTCTTGCCTTTTTGGACTGCCCTTCGGTTCCCTCACATACACTTCGTACTTACTGTGCTTGAATTGAATTCATAATTGTAGTGTTATTAATTTTGAATTACCTTTCCTAAACAGCGAAGCCTTTTTATCATCCGATAGAAGAGTTGATGGGTCTTTTCTATTGTTTTTCAAATTTTCAAAATTGCATTTCTCAGATATTTCTTTTGCTAATTCGTCGGAACAGGGAATTCCTAAAAACTTAGCCATTTCCATTGTAGCTGTCATCAAGTCCTACAAAACATCAAGTTAGATAGTGCTTTAGGCAAATATTTTTTAGTATTAGGTGAACCCATTCAAAACTGGGCTGTTTAATTATTTATAGTTATACACCAGGAGTCTTCGCAATGTATCAGAACAAACCCCTGACACCAATTTTAATCATATCAAATTATATCAACAGAGAATAATAGGACACGCATATCAGGCATGTATATGAGATATAACTTAAGTATTTTTTTGTCTCAAATTATCAACCAAAAGTAAAGAAGTGTTCTCTATTGGTTATTGTTTCCCGTTAAATTCAGATACTACTCCAGGGCTTGTGCTTCCTATCAGGATTTTATTGATAGAGGGCTGCAGCTGACAAGAAAGCTACTGAGCCAAGGGTTTCTCAGGGAAAGATTAATCATCTCTCCGGAAATTTTTCGGTCGCCATCATGATTAGGTTGACCGGTAGTAAATATTCATTTCACAAATGACAATGGATGCCTTCTCACTGTTGTGACTACAAATCCGTTCATATACTGGTTATGACTAATATCGATTATGACTTTGCACCGCTTTTTTCTACCGAGTATCACAACGACTGCGACTAGTGGAGCGGGAGTTGCTTACCCTTCCGGAGCACCTGAACTTCCCCAGGTTTTTGTAGGTTTCGTGTTACTCCAGATTTAGTTGTCACTGTAGTGTTGTGTTTTATGTTTGTCGTTCATTTCATTTTATTTGCCATGGTCTGGTCTTTCTTCTGACTTAACGATTTCCGTCAGTCCATTTGGTATCTTCGAATTCCTTCTACTAAAATTAAAACATTTCTGATTTCAAGAGCTATAAACCTTAGCTCAGGTCTACCACTTTTACATAACAAAACAAAGTCTCCTATAAATTGGGTATCGCCTTGTCAGTGGCCAGATTTTGTAAACTCAGGACTCGCGCGGGTGAACCTTATGCCATGGCTGATGCACCGATTCATCGTTCTTTGTTGATTGTATCGTTATGACAGTATAAAGGTCAGTAATATAATGACAAAAATATTTAAAATACAAGTTTACCAACGTTGTATAGATGTGGTGAATTTTGCTATGCTACATATGCGCATCTCAAGGAGTAACCTTTAATCATTAGCATTATAACCGAAACACAATAAAGCCTAGATTAAAACTACTATGGCCAAACAAATCGTAAATATGATTATGAAAATAACATCAGAGACCTGAATATTTATCGAAAAACGAAAAATTCTATAAATCATATATTTCGAAATATCCTCACAGATTAATTGTTTGTATCGTCTCGTTCAATAATAAATTGGCCAAGCAGATTAAAATTTTATTCTGAAAACAGCATCCGAGACATGAATATTTACCGTAAAACAAAAAAATTCTATAGATCATATATTCAGAAGACAACCTCACAATTTAATTATACGAATCGTCTCCTTTTTATTTTAGAACAATTGTTTAAATCAAAGTCAAGAATGTATTTTTAAAATATTTGCTGGTGGTACATTAAGTCGTTAAGACAATATCCTTCGATCATCATCGGTAATGAATCCCAACGACATACGTAGGTATATAATTATTGATCTATGAAGCAAAGTATAAAGCATGGTCAATATAGATGCATACTTTACTAATACGTCATATTTTTCTTTATTTTGCTAAACTTTTTATATTCTTTCTACCTTGCAGATTGAGAGTTAAAATGTAATGAAACGTAAAACAGAGTTTTAAAAATCAGGAAATTTCACAACTTGACAATTTGTGGGGGAGACAAATCAAATCAATTTTCAGTTTGTAGTGTTTCGATACGGGCTTATGTCTCCGAGGAGTTAATATTAATTGTCTTTATGATGACTCTCAAACGATCAGTATGCTTGTGTAAAAGAATGAACTGGTGGAAAAATATTTTTCGGACTTGTTATAGAATTCTATTAGTGCTAAATATCTTTATAGGATCTTCAATATCACATCATAGGTGGGAACGTCCCGGATGTCATAGAGTTGGTGAGTACAAACTTTTACCTGTAGGAACATTATTTTTTTTAATATTAAAGTAATATATTACATTATCTACATACAGTCACTGATAATTATAATACTTTAACCAGAAGAATCATGATTTTTTTTCAATATTATCTACCATATTTATACAATGATTCAGCGTTAAGATTATAATGCTTTGTAATTGACAAGGTTTTGACATACCTGGATAGAATATTAATAAAAAGCAGATAAATATGATTGGGAAGTGTTTGTCCTGTACCAAGTTTTATGATTGAAAATCAGACGCCTGTGAAATTTTTACATTAAAAGACGACTGTGAAAC
Source organism: Geukensia demissa (assembly GCA_034783895.1). Classification (NCBI taxonomy): domain Eukaryota; kingdom Metazoa; phylum Mollusca; class Bivalvia; order Mytilida; family Mytilidae; genus Geukensia; species Geukensia demissa. The sequence continues at coordinate 2,081 of JARWCS010333509.1, read as the reverse complement.
TATAATTTTCATAATCAAGTACGCAAGAATTTGTTAGTAAGGTTTTTTTGTTTAGTATAGTCTGATTGCTGATTTGTTTTGTTATGGATTGCCAAGTTTCATGAAGAAAGCGAGCTATCTAACTAGATAATGGGGTCATTCCACTATTGGTTACAATTAATGTTTAAACCTCATAAGTACATGTTTAAGCGTTCTTTAAATATCATAAAGTGCTTGTAATCGTTTATTGCCGTTAATGTTTTTGATTTATCGTGCTTGCTGTCCGGTTTCATGACTTCTGACTGGAAAAACTTTTAATTCATAAAATTGTTCACGTGGTTTCTAAACGTAAATTAGTCCACAATATAATCCTTATGTAGGCGTACTTTGATTGGATAATCGTTTATGCCCACGCTAGATTGAACAAGTCAAAACCAAAAAAGAATGATAATCTTGTTATATATAAAAATGTAGATTTTATATTTTACATAGATTGTAAATCAAAATGGACATTTCCCCTTAACATTTAATTCTACATTCTAAAGTCAATTTGTATCAAAAGTAAGATACATGCAGGGAGTATTCGATTCTGCAAACACGCTTTTGCGAAGTGTGGGTCCTATATCCTGGCAAAAAAACCAACCAACCAAGTTTCTTAACCCCGGCAATACTGAGAGCGCGAGATAAACGATAAAAGAAAAAAAATCTTACTCAACAGATGGGGTTAAATCTTCAGAGTCTAAAGAGAGGGTTGAACATTTAAATTCCAATCCAGCGGACGCCATTTAGAATTTTTTCAACAGCTCGTTCGCACTTTGAAAATGCGATTAAAAAAAGATTTTTAATATATTCTTTTTCGTTGTATAAGCTGTTCAGTTTTAGTTAGGTTTCTATCACTTTTTGTCTGAAAAATTATTTAATTATTTACAGCATATGTGCTTGAATTTCATCATGCTATAAATCGAGTAATTATTTAAACAATACTAAAATCATGGCTGCCTTTTGGTGTTCGACCCTTGAAGACCGATATCTGTACAAGTTAACATCATTGTAGGATGTTACCATTGAAGACAGATATCCGTACAAGTAGACATCAAATCAATAAAAGGATATTTGGAGAGTTAAAACATTAAAAGATACGTTACCAAAATTAACTTAAAACTACAGCCAATTCAATCTAAACAGATAACTAGAAGCGGTGATATATATATTAGAGAAGGTTAAAATCATATCTTTTATGTTTCATGTGTAAAAATTAATGAATGATTGATTGTTGTTTGCTTAACGTCCAGTGGCAAATATTTCATGCATATTCAGGACGATAACAAGTTCAACAATTATCATTAACGAAAAAGGGATAGGATGGGACACAACAGGGCAACAGTTTTTGACTGCAACTGGAAAAAAGGGAGTGATGGGTAGGGACGGAAAATTTAGCCTTTTGTAGCGGCATTAGCCGTCTCTTTTTCGAAAACTACAATAGGGGTCTTTAACGTACAAGGAGCGTGGCACTCTCCAAACACGTCACCCACTATGGTCCACGGCCAGGTTCGTATTATAACCTGGCAAACCCGACGGGAGGGCCTCCCCTATCCGCCACCTGGGGTTCGCGCTGGGTCAGCTCTGTGGGTAGAGCCCTGGAGACCGCTTCGGTGCCCAGTCTTCTCCCCTAAAACTATTGTGCTAATCTTTACAAAACTTTATTGAAATGATTCTTAGGTGGTCTCCTTCCAAAATATGCCCGGTATTTCCAACCTCCAACCAAGATGGCCACCCAAGGCGAACTAAGTGTTATATAGAACCCTATGGTAATTTTGCCAAAAATTATTTTTATTTTGAACTGCTTGCACAATTAGAACCTTATTAAGGTGGAATGGTCCTTAGGTTGGCCCCCTTCATAACTATGTCGGATAACCCCACCCGCCAACAAAGATGGCCTTCACAGCCGAACATAGTTTACATAGGACCCTATGGCAAATTCATAAAAACATTTTAAGACTGGAAACTACTTGCTTAATTGGAACCAAACTTTGGTGGAATGATTCCTATTTGGGTCTTTTTCAGAATTTTGTCTGATGACCTCAGCCGCCAACCAAGATGGC
>JARWCS010333508.1:0-20126 GCA_034783895.1 Geukensia demissa | reverse complement strand
GAATTTAAACTTCTACAGGTCCCATTACGGCCTTCAACAATGAACCAGAGTCCATACCATAACGGAAGCTGTAAAAGCCCCCGAAATACAAAATGTGAAACTATACTACACACTGCATTGAAATACAACATCCGAATTTTACTACTTTTGAATGCATTGAAAGTATGAATTATTGTAGTTTTCATTCTGATGCAATTTTGAAACGATAAAATCATTTCAGTAATTTCAGAATTTACAATACATTGCAAGTATTTGAAAACACATTTACAATACATAAATGTCATCATTTCAGAATAATGGGAAAATGATTTTTTACAATGAAAAAAATCATTTGACGTTGTTTATAAGGTCAAATATTTTTTAAGATATAAGGTTAAAATATTTAAAATAAATCATCTTTTAAGAATAAACTTTGTAATTACCGCTTTAATGAGGTCCACATTGCTCATAATTGTATGTTCATTTTCATTTTTTTTTATTTTTTAAAACATAACACTAAGCGTTGATAATGACCTCATTGCAGAGTCAAAGTTACAGATGTATCTTTAAAAGGTTACCCTTGGTCATCACTGACTGTTTTTCAGATCAAAATAGCGTGTTAGAATTTAAACAAAAACTCCGTTGCCATAAAAAAATGTTTTAGCTAAATTTAAGATTTCGAAACCTTAACCGTCATTTATCAGTGAATAATTTAGTTTAGCTCATGTAGTAAACGTCCTCAATACGACAACTGTAGGGACATGGATTCGAAACATTTGTTTTCGTAATTTAGCTTCAGGTCCAGAGTATAATATCTATGCATAATCCAAAGAGATGAAAAAAGAATAACCAAACAATTAGCAAATCAAAGAAGAACAGGGCTTGGACTTAACGAACTGCTTCATAAAACTGGAGCTAAGCGTTGTGTCGCAAAATTATGGGAAATTTACACTTTAACATTTGAAACCCTTTAATATATATAATATTTTGTCACACAATATAAAGTTGCTATATCGTTACTGAATTTTTATACCTACCACAACGTGCGTGTTGAGACTCACAGCAGTCAAATTGGTAACACTGTCCCTTGTTCGTGTTCCTGCCACGGAGTTTATAGTAAAGGCAGTTGCAATCTTTGAATTGACATTGATGTCCGGGAAGAAATATACCTGGGTTGAAATAAAGACAAAAAAGTCTATGATTTTTATTGCAGTATAATTTTGACCTTCGATGATTTTACATTCAGTTGGCTGTGCATGTACATTAATTATGTATAAAATGAATTATATGAAAGACGAATAGACAAACGTTCGCTTCTTAAACTTGTTGGCGGACAAAGATTTTGTCTCAATTTAAGCAATACTGTTTTTAAATCCGTCAAATTAAAAAAGCACCTTATTTTAAAGATCAGTCTTTATCAATCATTTCATATAGAGAAACCACGCCTATTGCAAACAAGATTTTCAATAACAATACGTGTTGAGATTCTAAGCATCGATAACTAAAAATCTAAATCCAAGAGTGCTTCTGCGAGTTCCGCATTCAAATATAACCCTGCCGGTCCCGTGATTACTGGTCACCTCAACATGGTAAAAAATATTTCTCTATGAAATGTATTTGCCAAAGGCCTAGTTCTATGAGCCACAATGCATAAACTGGATGTTCAATTTTTATTTCCTTATGGAGTCTGTCGAGGGTTCTACCCGACAATGAGCGAAACGCGAAGGAGAGGAACTAGATGCGCTATTGGAATAGGTAATCTCAACATTGTAGAAATATTTCTCTATAAAATATATTTGAAACAAGTTCCGTTCATGTGTAGCAACATTCCAACTGCACCTTCATACGAAGTGTATATTTCTCGGTTAAAAAGGTAGTTCATGACTTGCGCTTCCTATCAGTATTTTATTGAAAGAGGCTTGGTGTTGACAAGAAAGCTACTGAACCAATCATTTCTATTGAAAAGATGTTTGGTCGCCATTATTATTAATTATTATTATTATAATTTGGCTGACCGGTAAGAAGTATCCGTTCACAAATAACAATGGATATAACCCCACTGTCGTAACTACAAATCCGTTGCTATAAAAGTTGTGACTTAACACCTGCTTCGTCTACCGAGTAACACGACCGGTGACACTAGTTCTTCGTCTTCCGTTTCATTTTGTTGGTCGTGATCGTGTTTTTCTTCTTAACGATTTCTGTCTGCCTTGAAATGTTTTATATGCTTTCTAGTATACAAAGAAACGAAAGAGAAAGCTGACGAAGATCGAGGGGACAAGCCAATGTCGAAAACATTGATAATACGAAACATTACACACACGGAACGTTAATAACTAAAATTACACATACAATTATGAACAATACCCAAAAACCGAGGGTATATTCAGGTTGTCTGGAAGGTAAGCAATCCCTGTCTTTTTAAAGATATCTACCGCACTGTCCATTTACTAACCCGGCATTAGAAATGACAGGGAAAAGGGGGAATCAAAGGGATTACAACATGTGCAATCCATGGCGGGGAAAACGAACAACCTGTTTAAGGTTAGTCTGTAAGTTTAAACAAAAAGATCCTTTATTATCTGTGAGACGGATATTCTATATCCGGCCGACAAGTATATAGTAGTTGAGTAGGTCTTCCCTGGTGCAACACAAAAGAAAACCCTAAACAGTTTAATGTACAAAAAACTCATGGACGACCAATGCGGACCTTACCACAAGTCATGGCCTATTTTACAAAAAGATATTGCAACTTATATCTAAGACAATGTTAAAACTAGTAGCAACCGGAAACATCTAAAGCAAACATACCGTCTGTTGTATTGTATTTTGTGTGTGTCTTGTTACCATGACACGACTGCTGATATTCAGGAGGGTCAAAGGTAGCATTGCAAAGACATTCCCCAGTATATGCCTGTCAAAAATAGATTACAAATAGTACACAATCTACTTGCGTCTTGCCTATAATTATGTTATTATATGGCATTCTTTGTAAAATTGAAATGTTGATCGTGTTACAATATAACATGTAAATGAAGTAAACAATGGATATAACGCAATATATGTAATATATTTATATATTAAAGTATGAGTGTAAGTCTAGGTAAGAAGCAGACCTTTCTGTTTCTGTAGTATCTTTGATTTCAAGTTAAATGGGATAGATGAGGTCAACATAGTCACCAAATTTAGAGATTTTCAGTGAAAGGACATCATCTATATAGAGGGACTTGAAACCAAAAGATTGAGCCAATTTTTTCTCTTTTCTCTGTAGAAGGCTCTGTATGAAGTCCGCTTCATATGAATAAAGGAATAAATCGGCGAGAAGGGGTGCACAGTTGGTCCCCATTGGAATGCCGACAGTCTGGTGAAATAATATTGTTGTTACATTAATATTATCAAAATCCTACATGTAACAAAATATACCCAACGACAAACCTTTGACCACATATCCTGATTTGGGACTGCCGCATGAGACAGTTGGGTGGCTAAACTAGCGTATAGACCATTTTTATCCCAGTATGGAACATTATTAATCATGTAAATGTACTTTTTAAATGCTCTAATGCTTCTAGTATATTTTACATTGTGTCTTTAACTGTGTTAAGTTCTCCACTGTGGCCACGAAAAAAAGAGAGATAGGGATTAGATTCAACAAAGTGAGTTTAACCCCGCCGCAACTTGAATGCGACTTTTCAAATTGAAGGCAGGAATCGTTCTGATTGAAGTCCGTGTGAAGGTGTTATTGAAATTATTGTCATGGTTATACAGTGATAAACATTCGATATTTTGCCTTGGGACATGAATATTTTGTCATATTACAGAGGGGATTAAGAGCCCGTAACCAGCTGTAAGATTTCGTCCTTTTCGAAAGCCTAAATTTTTATCGTCAGATCGCTTCCTAGTCATTTATTCGTCTCTGATTTTTAAGACAACTTTGAACACAATACAATAACAATAACTTATTTTAGAGAACAAAAATGATAATTTTCATTTATTTCTAGTTTAGTGTACTATATATAAACAGAAGTTATTTTTGTTCATTAAAAGAGTTTCAATTTACTTTATGTTAATATTATTTAGTGGTTAACAAATAACCATAGGTCGAATGAGAGAAACTTTACAAATATAACCGAAATAAAATGAAAATATTCAACAACCAATAACACAGATATACCACCATACAGACAATTACAGACTGTATGTCATAAACCGTGAATTCTGGTGCTAGTTCTCGCTCCACTAGTCACACGTGTAACATCCTAGAGATTAATGATATACTACAACAAAAAAATTGTCTCCCTCAAGGAACTAAATATAGTGTTTGCAATCTTTCAATCAATGGTTTCTTGTTTGTATTTATTATAATACGCTTACTTTTTTGTGCTTAAATTCGTTTTAGGCTTTGGATGTGGATTAGCATTCATGCCGGGAAGTGTTGCAGTAGCAAAATATTTTAAAAATCAGCGACACGTAGCCCTGGCTATAGCCTCTGCTGGTGGTGGGATTGGAAGCTTTGCATTCCCACCGTTGATCGAGTTTTTGAACGAATATTATACCTGGCGAGGAATGTTTCTAATACTTGGCGGTATAACGCTCAATATGTGTGTGTTCGGATTATTATTCCGTCCATTAAAAAAGAAAGACAAATCAGAACGTGTTTCTCAAGAAAGTGGATACTCTTCTGAAAAGTCAGAAAGTCACGGTAGTGGAGAACGAAAGAGAAAAGATGAAATTGGTCTACTAAATAAAGAACCGGAAGAGTTGGATCAACTAGGATTCTTTGACAGACACTTTTATTTTAAAATACCAACTTTTTATATACTTCTGTTAAACAACTTCATGTTTCAGTTTGGAGCGTCCGTCGTTTACGGACATCTGCAGGCATATGCAGTTTACGAGTTAAGCTTCACCAAAACAAATGCAGCATTGTTATACACTATAACTGGTATTATGGTTCTCATATTCAAACTTTTACATGGTATTTTTGCAAACATTGCACGCGTAAGAATATTCAGACCGATATACCAATATATGTTTTTTTACTTCATCGGTGGAGTAGCTACACTATGCTTGACAATAAATACACGCTATGGAGTATATTTTTACAGTATTATTTTAGGCATGAGTTATGCAGCTTGTGGAGGATCTTTGTTGCCTTCCCTTTTGATAGATTTTGCTGGTGTTGAACTGTTAGGTTTGGTATATGGTGTTACCCTTTTAGGTCTGTCATTAGGGCAGCTTGTTGGAGCACCCGTTGCAGGTAGGTTCGTAATAAATTTGTCTTAAATTGCATTTTCATTGTACATTGCATTATAATAAAAGAATTACAGTTGTAAACAACTTGATCCAGTGCATTAGTATTTAAGCGCTCATTATAGAGAATGCACGTCACTTATCCAGTGGGCAACTTTAATCCACTAGATAAACTCTCGAACATCTCAGTCCTGGTGACTGAATATTTTTCTCACACATACATCATGCTGACGTCGAGTGTAAATTGGATATTATTTTATCATATTTTTTAATGATATATTCTTAGAAATTAAACCTTGCATATACTCTATGTTATGTTTTGTTGTACATTTGCAGAAAAATAAATTCAAATCTGTTTTAATATGATAGATAGCATTGCTAAATAAGAGTTTTCATATAGTCTCAAAAAATATAAATATTTGTGTTGCATTGACTAGTTTCTGCTTTAATGCTAACAATTACTAGTAAAACCAAAATAACAGAAAACCATTTGGAGAAGTAAAACCATTGAATGAGCTTATTATTTATAATTGAGACATGCAGGTTTATGTTGTACTGAACAAGTCTGAATTAAGGACAGTACAGCTAAACTATTTCCTCTCCTTTTTTTTTCAAAAGTCACGAGGTAGTCAAACTTAATTGCCGATTGGCAAGCGCCCTATAGAGGTAGATATAATTAACCAGAAATCATACTATAATATTATCCAAAATATAACCTTTTTATCCAGATCATCCAGTGACCAAGTCATAAAATAGCATGTAACCAAGTAACACCATATTATGCCGCAGCAGAATATATTAAAAAAATTATCTTAGCACTTAGTTTGGGTTTAATTTTATTTTTCAGGTGTTTTATACGAAAATATGCATTCTTATAATGTTCCATTTATTCTTGCTGGAACAATGATGGCCGGAAGTTCAATAATCATGATCTATCCGTGCCACACTGACCTAAATCCTGAAATATTACTCAATCAACCAAACGAAAAGAACATGGAAATAGAAATCGGCGACACGGTTACTATTCATGGAGAACCGTTACAATCTGAAGTGTTTGACCCAATTTCAGCGTCAATGGTAAGAGGAAGCAGAAGCAGTCTCCATCGTCTGGATGGATATTTGGGTAGTTTTCATAGTTTACATAAAACTAAGAAGTGTTGCACAAGTTCGCAAGTCATTCATTATTTTCCTGGATTCGGAGATAGTCTAAACTCCTTAGAAATTGGACCCCGATCATCAAGTTTCAGTATACAACGCCAAAAATCTAATGAAAGTTCATCATCAGCACCACGATCAGATAGTCCAAAGTGTATTTCCAACTCTCTTTCACAATGTAAACCTCTCTCTCTCCATTAGCTATTGACAACTAGATTATGTGATGTACAATCAAATATGTCAGAAAATATTGCTCCTTGAATTACAAGATACATGACGCGTTATAACATCGGGTATATGTAGTTTGTTGATGCGATCATTACGGTAAACTGTGCGAGTGTCGGACAACAGATGAACAGAACCAAACCAGAAGGTACTTTGGGTTTACGGAGAAAATGATTCAAACTAAAGTAACAGAAGATGGCGTCAAAACGAAAGGTATTTGATACAGGATATGGGAACAGGATGGGGAATTAATATGCACTGACATATGTGTACAAGAATAACAAAGAAATACAGATTATAAGATCATAAGGCATGCATTAGTAAAAAAGATTATCTTCTTTTTAAATTCAAATTTACAAATGTTAAATGAATATGGTGAATTTCAAAATGTAACCCCAGTAGAATTAGATCTAAAACATAAAGTGCGAGATCCCAAGATAGTAAAAGAAAAACTCAAACTCAAACAAATTGAAATGGGAAGCCAGATCCGACGGTAGGGACAACTAAGTGCAATACGTTTCGAAGTCTTACTTATTTTCAGTGCTTTAGAATATTTACAAATGCAGCAAATCTCTGTAAAACATTGTCCGACAGACAAGTCTGACAACTTGGCTGATGAATACCCTCGTGGACCTCTAATCCACTAGCAGAGGTATCGACACAGTGGTTTCAAAATTCAAGTTTACCAATGTTGAATGAATATAATTTTAATAAGCTTTATGTACATTTTAAGGAGTAACCTCTCGCCAGTAACACAAGAACCAAACCATGGGAAGTCCGAGATCCAAACATAGTAAAAGAACTAATCAAACACTACCAAATCAAAATGGGAAGCCAAATCCGACGGTAGAGACAACTACCTAGTGCAATACGTTTCGCAGCCTTTCCGTATTTTCAGTGCTTTAGAATTTAAACAAATGCAGCAAAACATTGTTTAATTAATTCATGTCCGAAAGTCTGACAACTGGACTGGCAAATACCCTCGTAGAAAAGAATTTTTAACTGAAATTAGTATTAATAATCTGAAACATGTAAGGAAACAGGTCATATTTTCTCAAATATATGACAACAAAAGTATGTTAAGGTTCGACGCCCGCCTGTAGGCTGTGCATAATCTATATTAGGTCTGCGTTTATTGATGTGGAACTAGACCAATTGTGGAAATAAAGTGCATTTTGTTGAACTTATAATTATCATTGAACTTATATTTGAATTAATTATATTTGGCTCTTGTTGTTCAGTTCCATCATTAACCTCTTTCAAAAGAGTTTATATATTTTTCTATCAATGGAGAGTGTTAAATTCAACTTTCGACCTAACGAAAGTTAAGCTCACTTCAGCTGTAAACTATTGAAAATACTTTTGGCTCGTCGTAACATATTCTCTTAAAATGGTTGGTCAGTTGGGAATAAACCTGGTAATAATTTTAACGTGATAATCTAGTTCCACAATTGCCACCTGAGGCAGATAATGCATGCCAAATTAAAAAACACATCTTCATATCAAAAGCCGCTGGACTTATTAGGTTATTTTGTCGTATGAAAGACGCAGTTATCAAAATTAAAATGCCATTTCAGATTGGAACTTTCAACATGGTTACTACGACTCAACGGTAAAACATAGGACTTTATGGGTATTGTGGTCAAAATGTTATCAAGGTCGATTTAGAGTTTTTCACAAGGAGTTGTGTTCCACCCTTGTTGAAGGCCTTGTGGAGACCTTGAGATTTGGGAATTCTCTGTTTTCTTGTGGTTGGAGTGCAGTTACTGTGACATTTACACCATAACTAGAATACCAATGCTGGACACTCACAATGCACCGCTCACAATTCGAGACAAACCCGAAACAAATAATAAAGACCAAAAAAATAACAGACACCAGGTCTTCACAGTAAAATCAATGCCAATTTGTGTCAAACGGGGAAGGAATTACACATAATTAAATAAAAAGTGGGAGTCTCTAACCTTAATGAATGTCAATAACTTACGTGTTGTTTAAGATACCAATCCACAACTACACGTAGCCGAGCTACAAGTAGACCATGTATAATGATATATGTATCAATCGATTTATGAGGGTAACAATTAAATATTTCATATTTCAGCAACAACACTTTGTTTAGTAAATCTTGTTTTAAACAGACTTGAGAAAAGTGGATCAACTTTGACATATTAACTGATTAGCCAAGGAACACAGAACTATTGCCGTATTGATATGGGAAGTTTATAATTTGGAAGTTGAAATCATCTCATTGGTCGTTGATGTTTGAAATATAGCGTGAATTGACTTTTTTTTTTGGATGGTTATATTCCAGCATTGTATTTTTGTCCGGATCAGAAATTGGCCGTGACTTATTTTAACAGAGTAATTTTGGTCTTCCTGTTTTCGATCCTTTATGTCTACCGTTAAATGCTATTTATGAAACCCTCGTATGGCTTTAATAATCGAGAGACAAAAAATCACTTATACTCTATGTCAAGCTTTTCTGGAATGCAAATTTCGGGCTTAATTAAATTATATGAGCGTTTCCGCCTTTGGATTTATCGTAAATCAAAAGGAAGAATTATCCCCCGATTAACGGTTTATGCTTTACACTTTGCAAAAGCGTTTTACATACTATTATCTGCCCCTGAATTTCTCTACGGGGATTTAACGTTGAGGCTTTACCATCTTTGTTTTTGACCGGAGCGCTAAGGTTTGACTAACATAAATTAATTTGAAAAATTGCGCACATTTCATTATTCAGAACCCCATTTGCGATACATATCAGAGGAATTACTTTTAAAATTCCATTCAGGCGTGTCACTAATCATTTTTGCTGCTTAATTAATCCTAGTTAAATTACTGAATTATTACTCAGCGTTGAAATGTATACTCCCGGTCTCGGGCTAGCGCGTGCAACTGGCCAATTCCGGCAAATAAATGGCAAATTTTATAATGTAAATCCCCGTAGAAAAATGAAATCTCGGGGCAGCTTAAAACATATTGCGATTGCTTAAAAGTATTATTGTAAGTTACTTGCACTTTTTCAATCTAAAAAATAAACACTATTTTATAAGAATACGATAGAAAGTTTTTCTTTCACAACCTTTTTACCCGTTTCAGCAAACTCTGAGTATGGTTAAAAATAAATATTACCCACATGGCTCAATGTTTCATGTGTTCATGATCATTATAGCTTCAGATACTTTTTGTCGTAAAATTGAAAGGTGGTCAAAATGACGTTAAAATCCAATGAAAATCACGTTCTGAAAAATTATAAGAAAGAGTACATAAGAACACAAGAAAAACTTTCAGCAGCTTGAATTATTTTCAGACGTGGATATTTAAGAGATTGTGGGGTTAATCTGATAGCTGTTACAGGATTGGTGTGACAACTGATACCGATATACACCACTGTTTGAATAATGACTGAATAAATATAGTCATTAAAGCGTCCATTTTTACTGAATTTTCAACTTAAATGCTATTTATTGAATCAAAGTATGAAAAATTGTTCTAATAGGACATAAAGAAACAAAATGTATTTGGTGCTATATGAAAAATGGCAATATAATGATTTTTATTTTACGCACAGATACACAAGTCAAATACCAATTAAACTGATCTCGTTCCGAGCTAGTGCAATCAGTCACCAGTCACGACATTCATCGAGTCCAATCCTTTGTTCGTTTTGTTTCATTTTATCTTTTAATTTGTTTCGAATTTGTCATTTGTCTCTAGAGAATCCACTTTTGATCTCTCGCATGGGTATTCTATACTGTATATAATACAAATTGGATGATATATTTCAATTATAGTACATAATTTGAAGCATTTTTAGTTTTCAATTACATAATATGTGTGTGGTTTGCAAGTGCTGGGTGTATTGGTTCAAAAGTGAAAATACTTTAATTTAAATGTTTTAGCACACTATGCTAGAACATATATTGAACTTATTTATAAACAAAAAATAGATAAGTTTTTTGTTCTTTACAAAAGTGGAAATGAAAATAAGCATTTGTCTTGAAGTTATATTTTTACATTAACTGTGGTCATTATGGGGAAAAGTTCATCCACATTGAATAAACAATGCTCACACTGACAAGATATTAATGGTCAAAATATTTCTACATTTATGTGCAATAAAAGACGTCACAGAAAACATGAATGATGCTTGCAAAATTACAGATTTATTATTTAAAAGAAAGAACATGGAATATATATGCCAGAAAGACACAATCTATATCTTGCATGATTTCTCGTTAAGGTGTTGCCTTAAGTTCAGTATTTCCGTGGAGCACGAAACAAGTTCTTTAAAAAATAGTGCCTTGCATTTCTCTCATCTATTAAACAGATTGTTGACAAAATAGAAAAATAACGATAGTACATGCAGACATAGATGACTTTAATGCAGATGAAGATAAAGATTTAATGCAGAAGAATGGTTTTATTCAACATGAGTTATTTCTAATGCCAAAAAAGAGAAATCCAACAAATCTTAACATTGGAAGCATATAAATCTTACTGGCGGATCAAACAATTAATGGAAAGAAAAAAGCGGAGATATCCTTTATCCTGGCTTGGAGGTATTACGACACTTCCTTTTATTTCTAGCAATTTTCACCTTCAAACGGTGTTTACAACAGACACACAGAATATTAAATTTCATGTATCTAATAGAACATGCAAGGCCAAAGTACTGGCGACAATGCAGGTGGTAATATTCATGTATGGACTATATGCTTCGTATATTGGTCCTGTTTTAGACATTTTGTGTTTTGGGGGGAAAGTTATCATAAAGAAGTTTTTGTCTGTTAACATGCATTTTTTGACATCAACAATTATGGCCGGGACATTTTGTGATTTTTTAATTGAATTTAAACCTTCAGACCGGTTATTGCCAAAAATAACGTCATCAGCGCAGGTCACTAGAAGTTGAAGATTAGATAACCACGAGAAAATCTACGAATTTCTAAAGGATTTCTATTTTACTGTCAAAATCAATTGTATAGAAAGTATAGATGTATTTTCTTTAATCTTGTAAATAGTCTTCTAATGACCCCCCTCCCCCCATTGGGACTTGTTTTAAGTAAAATATCCTCTGATATTAACCAACAATTTGTAAACATCAATAGTGACATTTCCGTAGTTGGAATGCGCATTATTAACTTTTGCAAGGCCGCAAGAATATGGCAGTATACATTGATTAAATGGTAACCACAGCGTCTACGACGTTCGTGCACAACTGGATTTCCGACAAAGGTATATATGATGGTTGTATAGGTTCAAATTTATTGAGCATGCATTACAAAACCAAATGTCTCTGTGCGACAAAAATAACTTTTAGACATGCGAGAACAAACCGATATAGGGGGCCTGGGTGGCCAAGTGGACTAGAAAGATGATTTAAACTTACCTGTACGGATCACTGTAGCCTTTCACCTATACGGCGTGAGTTTGCACCTGAGTTTGTTCCATACAAAACGGGTTGCATTTAACTCGCATCGCACGTGATATAGGTTTGTCTGACCGCCGCGATATCACCGAAATATTGTTAAACGTGGCGTTAAGCCCAAATCAAACAAACACACAAACCGATGTATGGAATATATCCAACAGTTATAAAGGTTAAAATATTCTGAATAAATATAACATTGGGAAAGAAATACTTATGCAACTTTGATGAATCCAACGATAAATCATAATTCAGTAATTCGTAATTATATGCATAGGAAAACTTATGCTTATGAACACAAAATAAAAAGCTTCGATAGTATAAGAGGGAACCGACGACAAAAAATAACATTCAACAACAACACAGAAAACTGGACGGGAACTAGGATGATTCATTCGGAGGGGTATTTAGAACAATAAATCTGACTTTTAATGTTAAACCGTGAACAGAATATCGACTTTAATCGTCAAACTTTAATACAAAAACATGGCTTTTATAGTTACAATTCAATTGCGATCCCAACATTAATATTCTTTCTTTATTTTCAGAGGGGAGTTAGTACATTGACTCATTATACGAACCCTTGAACCAAACTCCCGATCCATGGTTACTGGCATTGAAAAATAAAGCCACAAAAGTGCGGGAGAAGCTATGGTGCTATAGACGGATTAACACCCCAGCTACGCTAGTTGCACCTGTTCTGTAACTCTTGTTCAAACTTGTACGGTCAACCCTATTTGATAAGAAAGTGACAAACGATATAAGCTGAGATCATGTAGCTAATTTGAATATGTGGCTTAGATATTCCTTATATGTTAATCACGCCATAATCACCGTAAAATATTTAGAATGATATCCTAATTTTCCTATAGAACTCTCTGTCAGCAACAACCCTCTATTAACGAAATACTGACAGAAATAAAAAGCCATAGAATACTATTAAAACTTTAAAGATATGAAAAATGAACGTTCCTTTGGCTCCTTCATACGATGTATACATTTCTCAACTTGTTCGGTTTGCCCGTGAGCGACGTTTCAGATTTAAATGAACGCAATATCTGTATAACTGACAAATTATAAAGTCTAGGATTTCGTTACCACAAATTGATTAAAACATTTACTAAATTCCTTCATTAATATAAAGATTTGTTATTGTGTACTTGCAATCATCTGATGAAACACGGATATCACAGCCTTTTTTAACGGAAGTGTGGTAAATATAGCTCGGAAATTTTAAACTAATTTCAAATGATCTTAAAATTCACCTTAAAACAATTATTCGTAAAGGATATTGTCACTGCATAATTAATAAATCTTTAGACACAGTTTATATTTGTTATATTTTCTACTTCCTGTCTATATATTTTTATATTGGCATTTGCACAATCCCATGTTTTCTTTGATTTCAAATGATATTAAAGCACTAAATGCAATTGGACGTTTTTTAATTTTCACCGTAGTAAAGGAAAACTAGGTTCCCTGATCGGATACTTTTTTGCTTTTGAAATAGCAGACAGCAACTGCAAATTCGTGGTCGATACTTTTGTTGCATTATGTACTAGTCTAAATTCATTTGTTGTGGGTTTTCAGTATCGATCTCAAGGGTTTAATTCATTTCAACCTATTTTATCGTGTGTTTTTATTGCTGTTTTGTCAAACCAGTCTCAGGTAAGGGAGAGGAGAGGATTGGGCGCTTCCAAACTGGTTTAAATACCTAATGTGCCTGTCCCAAGCCAGGAACCTGTAGTCAAGTTGTCGTCGTTGTTTAAATAGTCATTAATTTTTATTCGTTTTCCATTTTTTCAATAGATTAGGTCGATTGTCGTGTTTTATAGATAGTTTCACATTTGTATTTTGGGATCTTTTACACCTTTCGTTATCGTATGGACTCCGGTTCATTATTGAAGTTGTTATGGGACCTGTAGAAGTTTAATCTGACTATTTAGTGGATGGACAATCATGCCACATCTCTTATTTTTATATTACTCAACCCAAACAAACAAATTAGTTACATGCTAAACATATGAAAGAATGAAATAAACTAATTCTCATAATAACTCTCATTGAATAAGAAAGAAAACTGCACTATGACAGATAACAAAAACGAATCAGAAGCTAAAAAGACAAAAGGCTCTTTTTCAGAATTTTTTTTATTTCCCATTTAATTTAGCTTCCAGGGTGCAAAAGTGTGTCCACTGCTTGCTGGGCTTGTCCTGTTAAGCCACTCACTGTTTGATCTGCAAATATAAATGTTATATGTTTGCCTGTTTCAATTCTTCTCTTTATATTTAATTTACTTGAAGCGTTCAGCAAAAATTGTGTTTCTTCTATAAAAAATCTAAGCATGAAAAAGCAAATTTTACAGTCTTGCAACAACAAAATTCCTAATACTTACGAATAAGAT
This sequence comes from Geukensia demissa, assembly GCA_034783895.1. Taxonomy (NCBI): domain Eukaryota; kingdom Metazoa; phylum Mollusca; class Bivalvia; order Mytilida; family Mytilidae; genus Geukensia; species Geukensia demissa. The sequence continues at coordinate 5,673 of JARWCS010333508.1, read as the reverse complement.
CTTGTCCTTTCTCGTGAAGACCTGCTAGTGTTTCTTGTCCACCGGCCAAAAGCTGTGCAGCTGTTTCTTTAGCGGTCTGAAACTTCTCTGCTAGTCCGGTGTTGAGAGTTCCTAATCCGGAAACAAGTGTTCCAAGAAGACCACCAGACTGTTGTCCGAGTTGGTCTGTCAATCCACCGAAAGTCTGAAAAATTCATCCTATCATTTACATTTATTTTTATGTATTTGTCTACTGTCCATCTTTCGAGAACACTTATAATTACAGGTATATTGGTTATCAATTTATAAAGATATGAAATAAAGTAGATACAATATTGACTTGGTCTGAAAATACATTGTCTGCATACCCAGGTAAATATTTTTTAAATGTCATCCTAAGAGGGGTTGTTTTTCTTCCCGACTTTTTGCGTTTTAACTCGTATTAAGGCATTATTGTTGTCTCAATGGCAAGTGGCAAATATTCCATATTCGCACGCTAACCATAACACTACCGAGGTGGTCAAATTTGAATTAATGGATTGTTAATTGATTCCTAACGTCAGGCGGGAAATATTCTAGCAATATTCAGGACGGGAACAAGTTAAACAAGAAATCAATAATTGTGTAGACTGTAAATCGGGGAAATTAAGAGTGGGAAATTTTGACTACCATAGGGACTAATGCGGGTGGCTTGCTCCGGAAATTTACCTTTCAACTAACAACATAAAACGAAGGGGTCTTTAAGGTGCATAAAACGTGGAATTTTCTAAACACGGGGCGCCTTTAACGTTTCCAATCAGATGGGCAGCGACATTGTACATCTTCACAACTTAGGACGCCCCTTTTTTGGTGGACCAGTGCCCTCAGGGCGGAGTAACATAGTGTCAACTCTCACCGGAACTTCCTGTGGAAAGGAGTGGTCTAGTATTTTAACGGACGCCGTTTTAGCCTATAACGATTCTACCAGCTGGCAGAGAAACAAAACGGCCTGAAGCCATCATGCTTAATTAAAGAAATTACTTAGTAAAGATCGGATCGCTTGCACACCATGGGTGATATACAACTCAAGGAAATAGCGGTTATTCATATAAAAATAGGGGTTGTCTTGTAACATTTACAAGAATTATTATGAATGTGATTACTATTACATGTATTAAAAGAAGGAAAGAAAGGCCTATATATCATATGCCCATTTAAAATGTAATGCCTCCAACAAACACAAAAAGAAACCTAAAACCTGCCTTATATTTTATTTGTGATGCCAAAATTTTAATTGGTAAGTGCAACCTCATTAATCCAATTTACTTCAATATGTCAGTCAGCAGCGTTCTCTTTGTATATAATTTTTGTTTGTATTTCCCCTATATGACAACACGTTTAAAATTCTTTTAAACTATTTCTGATAAGCACCTAGATATTTCATCTCTTTTCTCATCTCAATTGAGTTATCTTTCTTCAGATATAAATAGATGTACCATTGTCTTGGCTTACTCCCAATAAGTTTATTTATGTTTTTGTTTAATTTGTTCTGTCACTAATTATTTTACATAAATAAATATGGTGCTTGTGTGATTATTGTGTACTGTAGGAATCTGTGAGTGCATGTTATTGATTTGTTATGCCTGTTTGTGTCCTTTGATTAGGTTTAATAAAGAATTTGAATTTTGAATATGCTGTCATCCTGAATATGCTTGAAATATTTGCTCACGCTAAGGAATATTCAATTAATTATTCTATGGATTACATGATCATGAGCACTTGGTCGCTTTTTCGCCTCCTAAACGTTTTGTTTTCGATAATATTTTCAATATTTTACGTGCTACATGTATACTGTTAAATGTTATTTTGTTTTGGAAAATGTATTCATTAATCAACGCATTCGGTGTAGTACAACCAACCACAATGAAACGTTAAGGTCTTACTTGTTTGAAATGGTCAACAGTTTGTTGGAAAGTAGTCTGCAGTCCAGTTAAAAGATCAGTTAGTCCTCTCTTGTTATGTTTCATTGCTGATATCTTTGTGATGAATTCTCTAACGATGCTGTCTAAGGCCGCATTATGTGATTCTTAAACAAACCAAGAGACATAAAAATTAAAGTCAATAATAAGTATATCCGCACATAAAATAAAGCTAATTTTGTTCTTGTACAATTTTTGTCTTACTATTAATTGTTGATATATGTAGAATTAATTTGCTATATTGGTTACGAGTGAAACAATATTTACCCCACCGCATTCTGTGTCTATACTATTGATTGATTGATTGGTTGTTGGTTGCTTAACGTCCGATGGCAAATATTTCATGCATATTCAAGACGAGAACAAGTTCAACAATTATCAATATCGAAAAAGGGGTGGGATGGGACACAACAGGGAAACGGTTTTTGACTGCCACTGGAAAAAGGGAGTGATGGGTAGGGACGGAAAATTTAGCCTTCTGTAGCGGCATTAGCCTTCTCTCCAAACACGTCTCTAACCAGGCTTTCCGTATTATAACCTGGCAGCCCCCAAACGAGAGGGCCTCCCCTATCCGCCACCTGGGATTCGCGCTGGGTCAGCTCTGTGGATCGAGCCCTGGAGACCGCTCCGGTGCCCAACTTAAGACGAAAGAAAATACATGTTTATGATGGGAAAACAAAATAAGATACGACTGTGCTCGAAAGTCAATACGTGTATGTTAAACCACACTTCATGGAATGCCTTTTTCAAAAGTAAAAGGTATTATCATTTTTTATCTCAATAAAATTTTGCAAATAGATGTATCTTGGTGAGTTTTAACAGAAACTATTTTCGTTCTGGAGCGAGAGATATGGGATATACAATGTAAAGGGGAGATAAATGTTTTGGCTGGGTTTTACAAAAAGCCATATTGAATTCCCATAGATTAAAATATAACTTAAAATGTAGCTGCAAAATTTCTTTCTTATCTAAATGCAACAAATTATACAAGTAAATGGTTGATATCAGTCCACTGTAAAAATTTATTATTTTAAAAGACAAAACAATTACAATAGGAAATTTCCCGCCTAAAACAGTTTTTATGTGCCTGAAAAGTGTCTGTCGAGGGCACAACTTTTAATTTTAAATTTTATTGGAAGACTCACTTGGTTCTACTTCTTGATAAACAATAGTAAATTATTCCTCAGATAAAGGTTTGAAAGGAGGAAATTTCCAAAAAGCCATTCTACGGAGTAAGGTTCATTATATACATTCCTATTGCAAGTGTTATTATGTCGTGATATTAATCAATTCAAATATAAATTGTATTGACCTCTACCTGTACTAATAAAGTAAAACACAGAAACTGGTCTCCTAGGTTAAATTAAAGAATAACTTTCAAGAATATTCATATACTTTATTATCATTATTATCAGATAAATTCTGTTTTGAAAGTTCAGTTTTAGTTTTCGCCAGAATTGATTAAAAAGAAAGTAGCACGGTTGTACCCATCAGTTTACCCATTATATGTCAAAGTATTCGCAAAACGGACAAAAATGTCGTAAAACTACAAACTAACGTTATCTACATGTAACTATAAATCCAAATATTATTAAGCTGTATGCATATTTCAAGGAGTCGCATAAGAACCAAATATAATAAAATTGAGATCCAAATAACTTTGTGAACAGGAAGCGAGAAAGCTGAAGGGTCAGTAAAGGGGTAATGTCGTAGACGTAGCAACGTCCTGAACAAGAACAAGGTGAACATGACGCATACCATGTACAAAAACACTAAACATGGATATAAATCTAATGCAGTTTCCACCAAAAGCCGGCGGTTACTCGAATAGTTCGGAAGGATAAGTTTCTGTCCACTTAAAGACATCCGCCGCATAACCCATTTTCTAACCATCTAATAGTAATTTCTGTGTGTTAGATAAGACTACTAAAGTATTGTATCAATAATGATTGAGGAGAAATGAACAGCTAGATTGGGTGCTGCACCGACACTCTAAAAGAAAAGAGTCGTCTCCATTTAGGAAACGGAAACTCCATATCAGCCAACAAGATTCTGGTGTCGACTGATAAATCTCTGAATTGATGACACAAACAGTGAAGCAACGTATCCATTTTTGAGCAGTTTCTTAGTCAACGACTCAGCCTTGTCGGAAAAAATCGATGTAAAGGAAATGTTCCGTTAAACGTTTAGCTGCTAGATGTATACGCCCATACGCCTCATTGTGGTAGCTGGAATGTTAGTGCAAATGAACGCCATGGTCTCAATACTTTACGACTCCCTTAATCTGGTTTTTCTCCTGTCAAAAACTCAAAGATACCGTCCAAACAATTCAGGACCGGTATTGCCAAAATCGGACATATATATTATCGAGATGGAATTCGATCGTTTTTATCATAGTTTGTGTATCCCTCATCTATCTTATCAGTTAATAACTATGTTTACATGTTTCTCGTCAACGCGTTTGTTAGGTATTGCAACTGTCTACTGTGATTGGGGATTCTTTTAACGATTTGATGATAAATCTGTCCAAAACGTCCAAACATCACAACTATGAACAGAGAGGAAAACAAAATAGATTATTATCCATTTGTAACGAATTTGATACAACGGCAACTTGATCTCAACTTTTTACTGATTAATAGAAATATAATGAAACTTTTCGAGTCCCGAAGCATGTCATTAAATCCAATGATTGCTCAAATTCTCTTCATCAAGCAGACAACACAATTTCCCCCGGCACGAGTCGTTTTCCAACTCATGGATTTTTGTAAAGGGCGACTAATCAATTTTCACTGGGGATAGGCCTATACCACAGAGATGCCAAACCCCGTTTTCTGGCTACCCGGTCTAAAGTCCACCCGTTTCCCTATTACGATTTATTGTATGTTAACTGGCTTCACTATTGAACGTTGGTAAGCAGCGATGAATCAATATTTTTTCTCTTTTCGGGGAATGGGGGTTGCTTAACAGTGGAATGAATTGATAAGAAAAAAAAACATTTTTTATTAATTTAAGCTGGCATTGTACCACCCTGCATCCCTACTTTACAGCCTTAAGTATTAGATTTATTCTTATATGTTAACGAGAACGACAGTGAGGAGAATGTAGCTCTGGTACATATGTCTGGGCTTAAGATGTTTCATCAAGGCTCTATAGGCTATAGTTGACAACTTTCCTCAATCCTCCGTAATAATATCCTTCTGTTGGGGACAGAAACCTTATACAAAAGAAGAGATATCGAAAAAAAAAAATCAAGAATATTTCACTGCTTTTACATAAAATGCTAAAATTCCGAAGGCATGCGCCGTAGAATATATTAAACTAGGGAAAGTTTGCAAGTTCTGACGGATAGAAATTTAAAAAAAAATAGTTCTGCTGGTTTTCTTTAAAAGTTCATCATAAAAGCAAAGCATAATGGCACATATATATGCTTTATATTAGATATTCTGAGTCTGTTCTGATAAACAAAGAACCATCCTATTGCATTCAGAACAAGTGACTAAATAAAGAAATACTTTAGGGGCAAGTTAATTTATCGGTATGTTGCCCATCACAAATCAATTACCGCTTCAGAGTTAACTCATATGATGAAGTCTGTTCGTCTGGAAACACTTTTGTCAAAATTTCTGACATGCATAAAATTACTAATTGATTGTCAATCAAATGTACGATTTTTCAGATTGTAGAAAGATAAAAAAATGAATAGGAATGACACTTTGTACTTCAAAACCCTTGT
>JARWCS010333497.1:0-11999 GCA_034783895.1 Geukensia demissa | reverse complement strand
GTATTACTTGCCGATATATCTTGATTAGAAAATTATTGTGTCCACACGTTTATAGGGTCAAAGCCACATATACAGGCAAGACATTTTTGTGTCCACACTTGTTCTTATATGTAATGTAAGTTCTCTATTTGTTGTCAGATTTTAATGGTTTTTTTCTTTGTATTCTCCATGACAAAGCCAACATAACAAGCCACAAGCGTCATGACCTGTCTCTTACCATGTTTGAGATGTACAGGGTTCAAAAATGGCCACACCCTTAAACTGCCAAGTCACATGATCATTATTTAGGTGATCCTATTGTCATCTTCATCAACAGATGTTTAAGTCATGCAAGTTAGTTGTACTTTAACATGTTTAACAAAATGTCAATAAAGATAACAATAGGATCACCTAAATAATGATCATGTGACTTGAAAGTCTCTCAAGTAGATTAATTAAATGGACAAAATTCACCTTTTTACTTTCAAGGCCAAAGATCTATTAAATACCCCACATCTTTGTATATGTAAGAACATGATAATCTCTTTCCTCATGAATAAGATCGAGACGAAGTCTGCCTTAAGGTTTTCTTAAAATCGCATTAATTATCTTGCATTTTGGAGTAAAGTTTCAAAATTACAATAATAATAAATTAATGCAATATTTTCTGAATTTACACTAAAAGGAAATTCGCTCTTAATCCGACTAAATTCAACTAACAAATGTTTAATCTTTTGACATTCAAAAAATAAATGTTCTAAGTTTACAAAAGTACATAAGTTTGAATTTACAATATGTTTTTTAAAAAGAAAACTATTAGTTGGAATAATTCTTTAAAGCAACTTCCATTGGAAGGTCTATAAATAAGTTTCTTTGCAACTTTTTTGTAACAAAATAAAAAAATTTTCAACATCACCAGTATCACAACACAATGTTTCCTCCCATTTCAATTCTTTTTCATATGGAACAATAACAATCTGGTTTACCAGATTTTGATAAATGAATGTTAAATTTTTACTCCCATTAACTGTTGCAGTTTTATCTTCATAATTTCCATTCCCAAGAATATAGTTATCAAAATTATTTTTTATGTTGTTTTTTTATGTTCCCAGGGATTCCTGAAATAAGATGGTTATACACTGTACAACATAAAATAAATAAAACTGTTAATTTTTTGCTTAAACTTGTCAAAACTAAAAAAAAGTTTAGGTATTTTGATCAATATTATCTCTAAAAAAAGTTTAGGTATTTTGATCAATATTATCTCTTACTACATGTACTTTAAACCGTCTTTTTCCCATTTTGAAAATATTAAAAAATTATCCACTGAAACAAAATTAAGGATATCAAGAGACAAAATTTCATCCAAACTGATTTTGGTGTATGGTATTTTAACTAATTATATGATAAAAAATATTTTTCCAAAAAGGTTTTTTTTAAGTTTTGCTGCAACTTCGGCTAGTGTTTCCTTCTCCAATCTAAAGGCTCTATCTCCTCCATAGTCTTTCAAAACACTAAGTAAAACGTTTTGCCAATAGCCATCCAAGTTTTCAAAAAATCTTTTCAACCAACCAACCTTTAAATATGCCTTAAATTAAAAGAAATACCATTTTAGGCCCCCTTGAGGGATATCTCCCAGAAGTGTATTAAATCTTACTTTATCAGGTTTATTTTCCAATATAAAATTGTAGAACACTCTGTTTAAATGATTTACCATGGAAACCATCATATTTGGAAGTGAAGTGAACAAGTGTTTAAGTTTTGGTAATGCTAATGTGTTAATTACTGTAATTTTTCTATGATGTCAACTTCTTAAAGTTGAGATCTTCCATACAGTTTAAGTCCAAAGAAAAATCAATACCAAGAAGTCTGAAATCTGACTCTGCCCAATCCAGCTTAATAATGGAACAAATAAACTGGTCAGAAAATTTTTTACTGCCAACCCAAACAACTTTAGTCTTACAGTAGATGTATTCATTTTCAACCCAGAAACCTCATTGAACTTATCAAAACAACTTAAAGTCTCCTTCAGAGATTTTTTAGTATCATCAGTTATAAGAAATATGTCATCAGCATACTGACTGATGAGTGGTTCAATACCATTAACCTTAACTCCCCTGACATCAGGATTAGCTTTAATATATAATGATAATAACTCAACTCCTATAATAAATAAGTTATGGGAAAGGGGGTCGCCTTGACAACATCCCCTTTCTAAATTAAAGAAACTGGACTTATGACTATTGCTTATGACACAACTATTTGAATCTGTGTAAAATGTTTTAAACCACTTGCATATGGATGGTCAAAAATTGAAACTGATTATCTCCCCTTCTATCCAAAAGGATAATTTTAAAAGTGTATGGGAAATCAACACGGTATAATGAGGCCATTTTTTGGCTCCAGAATTTTGCCAAAATTTCAATATTTTCAGTACAAAAACTATATAGCACATCTGTGTTGAGTCATGATATTTCTATATCTTGTGTATAATGTAAAAATACATTATATATATTTATAAATACATGTATAAAGACTGAACACGGCTGTGTCCTATATTTTCAGGACCCAAAACTGGCTAAAATGTGGTAGCTTTTCTTAAAATTGCTGAAAAGTTCGAAATTTGACAATATTCGGTACTAAGTTTTTACAATTGATGAAGTCTTATGGGAAAAATAGTATATGATTATTATAAACTATTCATTTAAGTATTCACATCAGGTTGTCTCAATTGTTGTATTAAAATTTTAATTTTCGAGCTTTATTCATGCTTTAGCTAACTCCTACTTTGGGTCAAAGTTGCAAAACAATTCATTTTGTCTTAAAATTGTCAACTTTTTGAGACATGTCATTATTAATTGATTTGAATGTTCTTTTTTTATTTGATTCGTCTCATTTAGAGCTTTTAGACAAATGCCAACAATTTTCTCTATCTTTTACCATGGCCAAAATGTTAAATTAAGTACAATATGGCGTTTTTTATCACTCACTGAGATTAAATAATGATTAAATATATGTTCCGTGGACTCGTTTCACATTAAAAGAAAAAAAAAAAATATCCCAGTTTCTGCAATACATACTACACATGTACTAAAAACACGGAAAAGCTACCAGTTCCCATTTCTGCCATTATGCCGTCATGTAAAATGTAAACAAACAGACGATTTGTTCCGGGGGAATCTAAATGCAAAATATGGGTCAAAATAAATTAAGTGTAAAATCAAATGTAAGAAGCTCATTATCGCATGCATTACCTAAAAGTGTAGTCTGAAATGCCGAAGCGAAAGCCGGGACCTCCATTTTATTCCTGAAATCTTATGTATACGGCTATAGCCGGGTATATAGACTCACATTCCCGGCTAATTATCCAATCAAATAGTGGCATTTTTCTATAAACCATAACATACATGTATATACTAACAGGAGGAGAAAGAATGAACTGACATGGATTTTATACTTGTGAATTAAACATGTTAAGCCAGTTATTTTGACATCAGTCTGGATTGTTGAATTTTTTTCTTTGATAGTTGGGGATTACACTAAAATTTTGGCATTTGGCACTTGGTAGAATGGTCGGGGATCCTTGGCTGGTCCGAGTCCAACATTTAGTTCAGAATTCCTTCCTGGCTACCATCAATGCCTTTAAGGACCAGTGTAGTGTCACTAATAGATGAACCCCTTGATGAAATGGTGTCTGGAAAACGACATCTCTTTTTATAGGGGTGTTTTATATCCATTTCTGAGGGGAACTTTTATACCAAGACATGTCAATTTATCACTACTGTCTATAAACCTTACTCCGTAGAATGGCTGTTTGGAAATTTCAAACCTTTATCTTAGAAATATTTTACTAATATAGAACCCAGTAAGTTGTCCAATAAAATATAAACTAAAAGTACTGCCCTTACCAGAAAATTCAGGCAGAAAAAAATTGTCTTAGGTGGGAAATTTCCCATTGTAATTTTTTTTGCCTTTTAAAATGAAATGTTATCAACCATTTAATTGTATAAATTGTTGAATTGAGATGAGAAAAAAATTTGGCAATTACATTTTAAGTTTTTTTGTTACTCTATGGACATTCTACAGTGCTTTTCATAAAACCCCGCCAAGAGAGTTATCTCTCTTTTACATTGTAAATCCCATAGAGACTTTTCTTTTGCTCCAGGTTTATTTACCATTGCAAACAAATAGAAAAATGAAATAGTTTCTGTAAAAGACTCACCAAGATATATCTTTTGTAAAATTTTATTGAGATTAAAAAATGGTAGCACCATTGATTTGTGAAAGAGGCATTCCATGAAATGAGGTGAACAGAATGAAAACAATAAAGGAAATACTCACATTTGATTGGCTTATTCTGTGATTAGAAAACTTTTTGAGGCATTTCTTATTTTGCAAGATCATCATTTACTTGTGAAGTTGTGTTGATTTAAAATTAGGCATAGCAACTGCTAATGTTACAGACAAAGAAAGTTGACATGTATCATTTTGTGCTTACAGTTGGGCAACAAATAGGCCATACAGAATATAATTGTTCAAAAGAGAAACATATTTTGGCATATTACTGGAACAAAACCAATTATTATTACATGTATATAAATACTATCCAGATGCACGCTAATTAGGTTGACTTGACCTAAATTTGAAGCTGACATGTTACAACCAGTACAAAATTTTGAACAAAAATGTTACAATTACATTTGTTTTTTTTTTTCAGGTATAATGAATGTCTACTTGAAGTCACTCTGAAGAAAAAAAGATAGAACACAAAGACAGAATTCCTGTAAGTTTACAAAATCATTGAAGTGGTGTAGTTAGATGAAGATTTGAACCTCCTTCTGATGTAGCTCTTCCACAGGTCACACAAGCTATTGCCATATTTAAAACTGTTGTCCATCTGTCCATTCCATATTTACTTAATGACCACTGGGCCAGTTGGTATCAAACTTAAGTGAAGGGTTGTCATGAGAAACTCTATATCTGGTACTCTTACCTGCCAGCCAAGATTGCCGGTGCCCCAAAAAATATACGAAAGGGGTTGGGAGTGATCCTCTTCTATGAAACTGGCCAGCCAATAGGTATAAAGGCTGTAACAATATACTTACCTAACAATACAAGGCTGGCGATATGATACACAACTGTTATTTTACCTCAGTTTTTTCTTATTTGGGATAAATATTCATCCCACAATGAGAAGTTACCATAAACCTGGTTTCATTCCTGAGTTCCATCTTGTTGAGCTTAAGAAAGATTCAATCGATTTTCAGTTAATCAATACTTTTATTGTACGTTTCATGAACTGAGTCTCTCACTTTTTACCAATTTTGAAAAATCCCTTGGGGGAATCTTTACAAATCTTAAAAAATGAAATATGAAAAAGATTCCGGTAACTCTTGTATATTTTTGATTTTTTATACATGTTCTTAGAAAAATTGGAAAATTTTGTTGTTTTCCATTGTAACTATTTTTGCTCACAGGATTTGTGAATTTTATAAAATGAAAAAGGTTTTGATAGGTTTTGTATCTATTGACATTTTTTTATACGTAATGCCAGTTTAAATAAGCTTTGTGGTACCAGAAATGCAAAAATAAAGGCATTGTCGGAACTTTAATTTTTCACAAAAATCAACAATTTTCACATGAGTACAGGACACACAAAGCCACCTGTGATATTTCTAGCACCAGATTCGGTTCCCAGTAAGATAGTTAAATCTCTTTCTAAATCCTCCTTTCAGGTTTTGAAATTGCTGTAAGAGAGAATAGCCAAAATGTGAGAGACTCAGTTCATGAAACGTACATTAAGGATTAAGAAAAAGGTATTAGCAGAAACAAGAAAAAACTTTCCACACAGTTAAGTGTTTTAAAGCATACATGAAAATATTGGCATATACATGTATTTGTAGTTAAAAACACTGTCTTTATCAATGATTTTTTTCAAATGTAACAATGTTTGGTTGAATCTCAATTTAAGAGAATAAAATTATATAGTATTAAGATATTCAGTTTTGTTAAATTTGTCATTTCAGAAGAAATAGTCAGTGAAAATGTCTGACATTACAAGTGATGACGAGGACCCAATTGACAACATTGATTTCTCTGTGATCAGTACAGCTATAGAAACTGGCGGGAAAACACTAGACCAGATACTTAACGCTGTTCATTATGGTACTCCAGAGGTCCGCTACCTCTTAAGGGAGTCATGTGACTTTATATTTGAATGTAAACATTGTAAGAGCTTGTTTCGTTCAATACCAAACTTCATTGCACATAAAAGGATTTACTGCGGAGAGAAGGCATTCTTTCCCCAGAATACACCAAAAAAGAAGCAAAAAAGGCGAGAAGAAGTAGTCATTGTTCGTCCTGTATCCCCATCATTGGCTGTGGTTGATACCAGTTCTAAAGATGGTGGAAAGACGGTTTTGGAGCAGATTTTGACGGGTTCATTTGAAGGAAATTCTGATGCATACAAACTGTACACAGAAGCTGCAACAAATGTAGAGAAACAAAAAGTCAATCAGTCTTCCACTATTGTCACAACATGTGCAATTAAAAACACACAGAATGCTGTCAGTGTTAATGTTATGGATGTGCCTGAAAATTCCCACAATGCAATTGTATCAAATGCCGCAGAAATTATTTCTAAAACAAAAATGGCCAAGAAGCAGCCACTTACAAAAATTGTGAATAGTTTGAAAAAGAATGCTAAATTAACAAGTACAGTATCAAAAACCGTAGCAAATGTATCTAAAGAGGAATCGTCAGTATCATCTCCAAGAAAGACAGCTGATAAGAAAACATCAGAAAAAGTTGTTAGTTCGGAGGAAGTCAAAGATAAAACTGTCAAAGTAGGTGGAAAGTCTGCATCAAAGTCTTTGTCTCCGAGAAAATCACAAACCAAGATTGATACTGACTCGGGGAATAAACTGAAAGACAAAGTTAGTACAACTTCAACTGAGCAAAAGTCAGTAAAAAATGTCTCATCTTCAACATTAAAACCGGCAAAAGTCATTTTAACACCACTACAATCAGAAAATGTGCCTAAGTCAGATAAACTGCCAACACCTATGGAAATTTCTGCTTTACAGAATGAATCACCTGTGGAAGTTGCAAAGAAGGCTATTTCTACCTCTACTGAAAAGGAGAAACCAACTTCTATGAATGTGGGACAGTCAGCAATAACATTTGAAAAAACACAACCAAAGCTGTCCACTGACTTAAGACCAGTCAAGACTCAAGATGGTTCACAGTTGCATGAACTGAGTCAACTTGGTCACTGTGACCTGACTGAGCTAAAATGTCTGATATGTAACTTGCAATATTCAATGAAGAAAACTTTGTTACAGCACATGCATGTTATTCATTCTGGAACCAGAAAAAAATATCCATGTAATTTATGTAGCCCATCATGCAACAGAACTTTTGATTATTTCTGGGGTTTGACACGGCATATTATTTTATTCCATAAAAAAACAAAAGAAGAAGTTGATAAGATGAGACCACAACTACGTGCGCTTGCCTACAATGTTACACCAGATGACTTCGAGGAACGATCATCAGCGGATAATCAGTCTAAAAAGCAAGGCAATGCATCCAGACATATAAGTCCCCCTATTGTGAAAGTAAGTTTGTGTCGTGGGTGTAACAAGTCTTTCTGGACAAAAACTAATTATGAGGAACATATAAAGCAGTGTCGCTTCCTAGCTGATAATCTGTTAGAGCAAATAGAGAAAAAACCAAAAAGGAACAAAGAGGAAGACAAAACAAAAAGTACCACCCAGGAAGACAATAATAAGACTAGTACTTCAGAGGTGTTAGCCTCAAGACGAAGACGTACATTAGAAAAGTTAAGAGAAAGTCGTGGGGAATCAGAAACCAGAGATAAAAATGATAATTCTGACATGGATGAATCATCTAACAATAGTTGTACTGTTGAAGTGGTAAAATGGAATGATAAGAGACCAACGGCAGCATCTAAAAGACCTAGAACATCAGACGGGAAGTTTGTCTCGAAAAAAGTGGAGGCCAAATTACGTGAACAAGAAAAAAAGAAGAAAGATAATGATGAAAAGGACAATGAAGAAAAATCAAAAATAAATAAGGCAAATCTTGAAAGAAATAAATTAGTGAAAAAACTGAAAGAAAAGTCACATTCTTATGTGCCTGCTAAGAGATTTATAAGCACAAGAAGAGCCGCTGCTTTTTATAATTCACCTGCCCAGCGGACAAGATTTCATGATAAAAGAAGGGCTGTTGTATCAAGTCCAAATAAAGATACACGTTCCCCCAGTAAGTCTCCAATGAAGCCTACTTCAGAGCCATCACCTTCACCATCAGGTGCACCTCCAGCAAAAAAGTCGCCACAGCAAAAGTCAGAGCTTGAATTGGCTAGACGTAATTTGATTAATGCCATTGAAAAGGTCAAGAAGGATCATGATGGCCCACCAGAAAAAACAATCTTACCATCAAAAAAGGAAAGTGTTTCAAAGACTCCAACTCAAAAAATGAATTCACAAAATGCAAATTCAGTATCTAAAAATGTAAGAAATAGTTCTGAAAAAGAATCTGTGGAAAGAAAATCTCGCTCAACCAACAGAAAACAACAGGGAACTTCCTCTAAGAATGAATCGAATGACGGAATCAAAGCCCCTTGTCCTAAATCTGATATCAAACATACACCATCACGAGATTCCTCAGTAGAGAGCTTCAGATCCCGGAAAAGTACACGTTCAAATAGAGACACTTCCAGGGAACATTCATTAGAAAGCATAACATCTCGCCAAAGTACTAGAACACAAAGAGACACGTCAAGGGACCTTTCCATAGAAAGCAGTTCAAGGACAAACTTAGAGGATGCTTCACAAAAATCAAACGAAAAAGATGTTAGCGCTAATAGAAGGTCAGTTTCAAGAGAGATGTCAACTGAAAGTTTAAGGAGTTCATCCAAAAATATCAGTTCTGGAAAAAAAGAAGACCATAAAATTGCACGTTCAGATGGAAAACAGTCACGCGATTCAAGTAATGAAAGTGTTAGAACACGAGCTAGTGATAATACAAACATTATGAAATCCCCAAGTGAAGTTTTAAAACAGAATCAAGCAGTTTCAAAAGTTGCAGAATCTCAGCAAATGGGAACTTCTAGGTTGAGAACAAATCAAATATCACCTGAATCTGCAAAAAACTTAGCATCAGAAGTACAAAGTACCCCTAGAACTTGTACAAGACCTGTTAGTACAAAAAGTAAACACATAAATGAAAAAGAAAATAGCAATGAGAATGAAAAACAGACATCCCCGAAGGGAAAAAAAGAATCACCCAAAATGGCTGCAAATAAAAAAGGAGAAAAAAATGTAATAAATAAAACAGATGAGATTGATGGTATAAAAACTGGTGGTCAAAACGAGAAAGCTAAGCCAAAATGGTCGACAAAAAACTGGTCAGGTAAAAAGGTTGAGGTTTCAGAAAAGCCTGTTACAAAAGCTTTACGGGATAGCTCTTTGAAAGTAATACCGAGCAAGGGGAAAGTTTCAAAATCTCAGACAAAATTGAAAGGTGTAACAAAGCCAAAGATTTTGAAAGGAAAGCCTAGATATCCAACTCGTTCATTAAAAACAAGAATTCAAGCAGCAAAGAAAATTGGTGAATTGAAAAAGAGATTTTCCACTAGGATTGCTCAAGCAGGAACTGATACAGAAAAAGGAAAACCAGTTCAAATTTCTCCTAATTCAAAGGAAAAATCGAAAGAATTACTGAAAGACAAAAATACAAGAAAAAGTACAGGAACACCTCAAGATTCAGATAAGGTCAAATCTCAAAAGGTCAAATCTCAAAATGTAGATAATAAGATCCAACCAGAACAGATTGAAAAAAGTGAGAAATCACAAAACAAAACATCACCAAATTCTGACAAACAAACTAAACTTCAGGAAACTGGGGAAAGAGTGAGGCGACTTTCTGCAGGAAAAGTTGAGATTAAAGAAGAATGTGTTGGAACAAGTGACAAACCGAAGGAGACACATGTGTACAAACACAGACCTAGGAAAGCATCTGATATGGAAGGGGTCAAGGTCATTGAAGAAATATGGGTGAGCAAAGAATTAGGTCAACCATTACAGAATGTGATAGTAAAAAAGACCATAATTGATTCTCCAAAAAAGACAAAAGCAGGTCGAATATATGTGGTTGACTCAGCTGAACCTGAACCAGAAAAATCTAAATGTCTTGATTTCAGTCGTATTAACCATTTGGTGGATTATAAGAACAATAAATGTCTCCAGTGTGGCTTAGAACTTACAGATATCTCCAGTCTTCGCAGACATGCTGTCCGCCATCTTGGATGGAAGCGTTACAAATGTAAACTGTGTGCATATACAGGCTTTAATAGATCTGAATGTAACTCTCACATCAAGCGTCGCCATGCGGAAAAACTTGTTACCTCTTCTGCTCCTCTTTCTACTTTTATTATTGACTTGAACAAGGAAGCTTCACAAGTACGCAACAAGAAAAAACAATCAACTTTAAGGAAGAAAAATACCTTAGAAAAGAAAGCTGGAAAAAACAAAGGAAAAGCATCGGGAAAAGAAGGAATAACTTTAAGGAAATCAGTAAGGCAGAATAAAACTGAAGAAATGATAACGGAGGGAAATGATGAAAAACCAACAGAAAGTGAAACAGTTGAAACAGATGATGTAAGAGTTTTACCGTCTCGAAGGGCAAGGGAAAATACTGGACCATCTGTATCTAATGTTTCCCCGCCAACAGACAACATTAAAACAGAGGCTAAATTGTCAAAGAAAAGAAAGCGAGCTGTGAGCGAAGAGGGTTCTATAGCTGAATCAGGAGTCGATAATTCAACAGCCGGAAAGTCAAGTATTTCCAGTAGTGGTCAAATGAGGCAGAGGTCAGGCAGTTTTAGTGAACAAAGAACTGGAAATGATGAAGACTTTGAAGAGGAATTACGAAGTGTGTCCGACTATGAGGATAATGATAGAGAGAATCCACCACGTAACGTTGTGTCGCCTACATGGACTAAAATGAATCCAAATGTGGCATTAATGATGGCAACGTTGGAGGAAGCTAGAGCTACAAAGTTTTCTCGAGGAAAAAAAGGTCGTGGTGGAATTCGTCGATTTAGTTCCCCACTAAAAAAACACCCACGACTGAGTACAGATGAACCAGAAGATCAAGATAAAGATGAAGAAGAAGATTCTGATGAGGAGAATAATGCAGATGTGAAGATCAAAGAATCCTCTGTTATGTCAAATATTCAAAGTGAAAATTTAGCTTCTCAGAGTGACTCAAAAACAACAGAAGAAACTCCTCAAAAATCAGATGGGAAACTTGATAAAGAACCAGAAAGTGAAAAATACAACACGGATAAACAGTCTGAAAGTTCTGAGTGTTCAGAACCAACAAGGAATGTCAATTCATGTGAAGATTCTTCAAAAACAGAATCCATAAAGGAAAATCCTTCTGCAAAAGAAACATGTGATGTTTCAATGAAAGAAGACGAAGGACAAACTAGCAGTTTTGAGGAAACTAACAAACATGTTGACTCTGTAAAAAGTGACACAGAAAGTATGAATATTGTGGAAACAAAGGAAAATATTTCTAGTGAAGAGGAATCTGTAAAAAATGTTCTGGACAAAAATTGTGAAACAAATACAAATTCTAGAGAGGTTGATAGGACAGCTGAAGAAGTGCCAGAATGTTCTGAAAAGAAATCACTGGAAATGAAGGAAGATGGGAGTCAGACTCCATTTTAAAGTGTAATACATGTACATGTAATTTCATTGTTTCAATGGAGGTTTTTCATGTTTTAGGCCATTCTTAAATGTACTCTAATTTTTATATGGATAAACCTGCAATCATTTTCACAAAAATTCCTAAGTCTAAGATTGGACATTAGTGTAGATACTTCACAGGAAAACTCATTGTGACGTCATTATTATGATAGAAATTACACTTATGACACTTTGTGAAATGGACAGCTGCACAGTTAACTACTACTTTATAGTGCACCT
>JARWCS010333486.1:0-11999 GCA_034783895.1 Geukensia demissa | reverse complement strand
TGAATTAGTGCGAAAAATAAGATTTGACATACATGTACAGTTGCAATTTATTTAACTTGAACACGATAATTTAAAACACTTGATACTTAAAAATATTGAAATATATGTCTATACGTTTCAATCGTTCTGTCGTTCGTTTTCCCACGCACGATAAAAGCGTTCGTTCGTTTGTTTTCCCACGCACGATTTAAGCGTTCGTTCGTTCGTTCGTTTACACGAAAATAAACCAACGAACGATACTATCGTGCGTGGGAAAACGAACGAACGAATAAATCGTTCGTTTGTAAACGAACGAACGATCGCTCTTATCGTGCGTGGGAAAACGAACGAACGAACGATAAACGATACAAGAACGAACGATAAACGAAAAACGAACGAACGATGTGTTAAGCTATACGAACGAAGGTCTGTATGTTATAAAAGATCAAAAGCACATTCAAACACAAATATATTAAATGTTAAACAATAAGAAGAAAACAATATATTATAAAACAAGATTACTTGATTAAGACAAAGGGGATTGAAAATTTTACTTGGCTACTTTACATATACTAAAAAAAAATACAAAATAGAAAAAATTCATCATAAAAAAGGAATTCAAAGATTTCAAAGGACCAGATAGAAATCGTTAAGTCGGAAATGGCCAATAATTTAAACGAAAGAAAATCATACAACACAAAACACTACACTGAAAACTAAAGCTGGAGAAACACGAACACTACAAAAACCAGGGCGAGTTCATGGACAACTAGGCAGGACCAATTTCTGACAACTGTTTTATCAGCAGTTAAAAACGGGCCTTCATGTTACTGTAAAAGAAGCTACTCTGGAGGATTTGTGAATTAAATGTGAGTTCTGAAAATTCTAAAGATCTGTTAAAAAAATCAATCAAGGTCAATCTCCTCTTGAAATGACATTAAAATATTTTATTTCTCCACCTTTAAAATAGTATTCGCCAATTAACCTTGAAGACAAATTTTAAGCTTTGATTTATCTTATGATAAAAAAGAGGAAAAAACCATGTTTACCAAACGCAGGATCAAATATTTACTTGTAGGAAGGGGCAAACCTTAGGTTGTAATTTACTGCTCTGATCCAACAAAAAGAATCTTGAAAATATAGAAATAGGAGATGTGGCATGATTGTCCATGAATCAACCATCCACAAAATGACAGTCGAATTTAAACTTCTACACATCCTAATACGGCCTTCAATAATTAGTCGGAATCCACATCATAACGAAAGCTGTAAAAAGCCCTGACGAGTAAATAGGAAGTGAAGATATGAAAAAGGAATTAAGCATTATGAAAGCAAATGCATCAATGGAAAATTATATTTAAATATAATATTATGAGATGAAAAGCAAAACAAGGAAATGATTTTGTAAAACGTTTACTTTTGAGAATGATTTTTTTACATTCAGAAAAATATCTCTATTTTGTTCTGCACGTAGATTTTCTGATCCAAAAAATCAAAAATTACATTCAAGACAAACAGGATAATTAATGGTATAAATAAATTCATTTCGTATATCAGAATATCTGTTGCAATAAAATAGATACTGATTTTGACAACAACGACACCAGATGTTTACCTTAGGAAAAGAATTTTGCGACAGTTCAAACCGTTTCTAACTGCAATTAATTTAAATTAACAATTTTTCAATTAAACCGTTCTATTTTCATTTTTAATTATTCATTTGTCTTTTTTTTTGCTCGCCATTTTTATTATTATTTCCTAAACGTCACCTAAACCTTACGGAACCTAGACGGAAATCATCAGGTCAAAAGATAAAAAAAGTCCATGAACAAGAAACGATCAGCACACAAAATACCACACTTGCGTAATACGAAACATATGTATCGAAACACTCAAAGTTTGATAAATGTAAAAGAGTAAATACATTTTATCGTTTATTATAGAATTGTTAAACACTGTCCTATATATAATGCATACATCAAATTAGGTGATTTATTGTGATTTGTGATATTGTGAAAATAAACTGCGGAGACAGATTAATTACACTTACCTTAAAAAGGTAAAAATTGGAATTATATCGAATGATTTCATCGTAAAGCATCGTCTGCAAACGAAGAAACTTCCAGCGGTGCCATATGAACAAAAATTACCGATTTAATTGTCCCGAAAAAATATTATTATAATATGTTGTTAAGGAGGAAAGCGTTTTGGAAGCTATGAACCATGACTAATTCCCGCTTCTTCGGTTACAGTGAAGAGTGGGAAATGTTTCCACCCTATTGAAGTCTTCGTAGCTAATACATTTTATGAAAAAGATATCAGATTTTTAATCTAGAGCGTGAATTCCATCATCTACGTTATGTTGGATAGGTTTTTCATCATTGAGCATCTTTTTGCTGTTTTTGACCGCTTTTCGGATTAAGTTGGATGTGAAATATGCAAAAATGTACCAGTTCTTTTCACGTTATGGTAGGTTAGGTTGATTTCTATGATATCTTAAAAAATTACTTTCAGACAAAAAGTGTTCTGATTAAGCTTAACTTGATTATGTGAACTAAATTTGCACTTTTTTTACCATCTTTTAAAACAGAAATAAAGGTATAACAGCGCATTTGGAGGAAAATACTTGCAAACTGTTACAACCGAACGGCGACATCAGATTTCCCCCATTGCAAGGCTTTCAATGGTAGTTTTTGTATGTGAAGTATCAGTTATTTGCTTTTTTCTATTACTCTGGACAATTAGCTCTTAAGTTTATGTGATTAATTTTGTTTGAAAGATCTCCCGTTTTTTTCTACATGCCTGCGACACAGTGGCCTGCGAAAAGTTATTTTTAATTGTACTAATTCTACGGGAATGTTACTGGTGTGTAGTTCCACAACTGCAACAGCACAATTATTTCAGTTCTTTGTTTTTGTTATAGTGTTTCTTGTATTCTCTTTGTAAACTGCAGACATTTCTAACTCTTTAAATGTAAAACTGTGTGCCCCAAAGGGCCCAAAATTAGTTTAATAAAATTATCTTGTCCTATCTTAATACACCGTGTTTCGTGCAAATTGATAATTTTAAATGCAACGTGTAAGAGAAATTCTAATTTCTCGTCTCTCGTGAAATGACGTCCCTGGTCCACCCCACCCCCTGATGTTCCTGGTGTATAATACTATAGATTATGAATAGGTCGCCGATAAATCGAACCCAGTCACGCTTGCTATAAAAAGATTATAAATACATCTTAAAATCAAACAATCAATAATGTACAACGATTAAACCAGAAATCAAAGGTATATGGTAGCTTTTCGAAAATATCTGGACAAGAACTGTAAAAATTTCGCAGTTTTTGTTAAATCGCATTCGAAGAAAAAAAAGAAACACAGAATCTGGACATGGGAGCAATATTAATCGTTAAACTTATTTAATATTTTTAGGAAATATTTCTATTATGAAGTTAGTATTCAGATATGTAAACTATTTGTTAAATATAACGTTTTGGTTATCCTTAATACATAAAGGACCCGATTATTGAAAATAAGCTTTTTAGTTTTTATGGGCTTTACTAGGTTTAATATCCATACTCGAAGCAAGGGGGGTTCGAGGGGTTCCGTCGAACCTCCATTGAAAACACATCAGCACTATTAAACTCCCAATTCAGATAGAAGTTAGACTATTAAAGTAAAAAAAGGACTTTCTGAAATTAAAAATGCCATGAAATGGGTAGATTGCACGATTTTGCACCGAATATACCAGAATCCCGGTCGTGAAGATCGCTTTGAACCCCCCTTTGTAAATATCTGGCTACTGGCATGATATCAACATTTTCATATATACATTTAAGTCTAATTTATGAATTGTAACCTTTGGTCCAGATGCATTGTTTTGGCTATATTATACTATGTTTGGTATTAGCCCCAAATTACGATTGAAAACTGTATATAAAAAAGCAGTACATAAAACTATGTTGTATGAGTGTATTTATATTATGATATATATCTTAGAGTGACCGTACTTATGCAACTTATGATACATTGTCTGCAACTTATAATGTTGATAGTCAATCTAAATAAAACTATATATCTATATATTACTCTCCTTGTGTTTTAATTACCTAATTGGCAGATCATAAGGGATGCCTCTAGAAGAGCAACAAACAGGTCCATATTCCGAGAGTTTGGTTGAGTGTTCGAGTTGCTCATTTCTTTTAACATTTCAATATTTGTTTCAGTTTATTCTTGTTTTGTAGTATTTTCCGTTTGAATTTGACCCTTTTTATCCCCTTGTCAAACGAAGATGATACCCTTTTGTTTATCACACATCAGGTTCATTTTTTAACTAGTAGTATAGCAATATAGCAGTAGGATACTATTTGTCATATCTGGATGGTATTTGGTTTGTATATGCATCTCGCATAGTAATACAGCTTCAGAGGACAACTGGGTCATCATGACCTACATTTTCTGCACGACTGACGGGTTAAATTGCAAATTAAAGTTAAGATCTATGTTACTGAATGCCATACCTTGATGATATTTGGCAAGTAGATGCATCATGCATAATAATTCAGCTTCCAAAGACAATTGGGTCTATTTGACCTAAATTTTCTGCATGACTGCCTCCGATATCTTTTTGGTTTAAGTTAAAATCTAGGATACTACAGATCATTCCTCGATTGCATTTGGAAATTAGTAGCATCTTGCATACCATAGCAACCTCCTTTGACAATGGAGACATTTTGACCTACATTTTCCATATGAGTGACTTTAGTTTTTTTTTGCATTGAGGTAAATATCATAGATACAGTAGATATATTTTTATTTGATATGTCTGCATGGTAATACAACTTTTTATGTTCGTCCTTTTGGGATGAGCTGTCGTTTCATCGATTTATTGATATAGCTCAAATGTGGTCATTCCAAATTTACTTTTCAATCATAAACTTTTGACACACAGATATGTCTCACCTACTGAGTATGCACATTGATTCCAGAAGTTCACAAACTTTAACTAGCTATTCTAAAAGTCAATGGACCAATGGTCTCAGGATTTCATACTCTTGATGCAATGAGATGGGGAAATACGTTTGCATACCAAGTTGCTACAGATTTTACATTGGCATTTGTACACCCCCGTGTATTACTTGATTTATGATGTTTCGCACTAAAGCCAATTGGACATATTTTTATTGGTGTCAAAGTTGCTCCTGGGTTTTGAACTAGCAGACAGAAACTGTAAGTACTCTTTAGAAGTGGGTACTTCTTGTTGTATCTTGTATTACATTTTATTGTATTTTTATTCTGTATCAATCTCAAATGTTCAATTCATTTCAACTGATTTTTATAATTTTATTGTTTTATTGCTGTTTCATCACACCACTCTCTCAGGTTAGTGGGATGGTTGAACGCTCACAAATTGGTCTCATGCCAGGAAACTGTATTCCAGTGGTTGTTGTTTTTAACTTGTACACTGTTATTCGTTTTTTTTCAATAGATTAGGTTGATTTTAAATTTTCGATTTATTTCACATTCTGTACTGTTATATAGAGTATGAGTGGGTAATGGGTCTATTGTATCCCTCAGACAGTAGATATCAGTGTCAGGAGTTTTGTATGTATAGGATAGAGTAGGAGTATGAGTTATATATATATTATGACTGGGTGATGGATCTATTGTATCCTCCAGACAGTAGACATTAGTGTTAAGAGTGTTAATTGTATAAGATGGAGTAGGAGAAGGTGTTATATAGAGTATGACTGGGTGATGGGTCTGTTGTATCCCACAGACAGTAGATATCAGTGTCAGATGTGGTTATTGTAGGAGTAGGAGTAGGTGTCAGGGAAAATAAATCCAAATATGATAAAGGGTTCAAATATCATTACAAGTCAAAGACAACATAGGATTGTGCAAACGACATTTAAGTTATCAACAGGAAAAAAGTTTCAACAAATTTAAACTGTTACGTTCGTTGAGTTACGTATTATACACGTGGGTATGGTGATCTAAAGATGTAGGACAATATCACCTTAGAACAATTCAAGAATCCCCCACTGATCACGGTATTAAAGTTTACTACGTTTTCCCAAACAATATTGCTTAAATTAAACTCTTTTTTGATAAATCCATTCCGTCTTGACAAAATTCGTATAACAACAATTATTTTGATAAATAACATAAAACCGAGCATCTACCAAGGTGGTGAAGGAACAAACTTTCTGCTTTTTGTAAACTAACCACCTTTACAAATAAAATACCTCGGTTTAAGTAATCAATTGATGAAATAAAACACAAAAAATAACAAACGAGTAGGAGCTCTTAACCCTTCTTAACAACAATAGGTTGACCTATTCTCGTATTGACGTTAACCCAGATTAGAGTTGGATTACACGACGCGTACTGTGTGTAGGATGTTTACCATTTTGAACACCTGGTTGTACTCCACTGTTTATAAAAGAGTTCGTGCGATTCCCTGTGCATTTGACTTTTATTGAAATTTCCTTTTTTGACACCCCGACTTCACACAGATTTTGATATAAACGACTCCATCAGGAGATGGACAGGGACGACTACCCTTCCGGAGTCCTTGATTCCACTCCTGTTTTATGAAATATTCGTGGATTCTAAGCTACTGCTCTTTGTTGTTTTTTTTTTCGTTTTATCTTTAAGTTTCAAATTTATCTTTTTTTCTTGTGACTATGCTCACTCAAATGTTTACTAAACGCCGGACTTACAAAATGTTTGTTGGACAATAATGTCATATCTCCTAGTTTATTCTAATTACCTCATCACACGAAACTGTTGTTTCACAAACATTTTAACTATTATTTGAATCATTTTTAAAGCTGTTGATATCCGGTCGAAATTGTATTTACTTTAAACAAAATATATGTTTGCCGATGATATATAAAATGTGATTATGCTGTACACAAATAAAAGTATCAGCAACATTAGAACCAATAAAAAGACCGAGATCTAAGTATAGTAAAATAAATAACCATATCAAATAAACCAGGATATACAGACGAATCAAGTGCAAATTGAGTAAACATTTTGTTTAAACGCTCCCTTACAAAGTGAATGCTCAAAGTATTTGCGAGACTCACAATTCATTTATTACCTTTGCTGCAAATCAGATTTGAGTCCAGAGAAGTGGAATTTAGTCACAACAGATGTGGATATAGACCGACTTGCCCCTTTTGTCGGTGGCGATTCCCTTCCTCTCCTCGTAGAGCCTGGAATGGATTTTACTGTTTTGGAACAGATAAAATACAGCCAACAGGAGAGGAACCTTGTTAAGCTGAATAGAAATATTCTACATGTTTTGCAAATCTCGGAGCATTAGACCAACACTGAGATATGTTGCTAATGTTTTTCAGAAATTGGGAGTGAACGTCAAAATGGTAGAGAATGTGTTGTTTGACTAGAGCTTTGATTCAACAGCAGCAAAAACAGTCATATCTTGAAGAAAAAACTAATTATACGAATGATAAAAAAATTGACAAAAGGTTAAAACGAGATGAGCCTGACAGAGCGATTTTATTTCCTTTATATAAATGACAGAAACAAATGTACAAATTTATGATTCTGTTAACAAGATGTTATGGTATTCGGGCCAAAACTGTCTTCATGTTTCATGACAAAATCCAGATTTTCTAAAAGAGCCTAACGTAATTACATCGAAAAAGATCGACTAATTTCGGAAAATTCTATGCATTTAAAGCATTTTTTTAAGTAAGTAACGCAGGTTTATATATATTATCTTACTTAGAAATAGTATATTCTGTGAGAATTGATGAAAGAAATTACGATTTTGTATATATTATTAGAAACTAGATATATTTGACCGCCATTTTGTTACGGTCCGAATACCTTAAAAGTAATGTGATAGTAGTGCCCTGCCGTCGGATTTGGCTTCCCTTTTCGATTTGTTTGGATTTGAGTGCTTCTTTTGCTATATTTGAATCTCTGACTTCCTATGTTTCGGTTTTAATGCTACTGATGAGAGGTTACTCCTTGAAATGTACATATAGCATACCTAGATTTTCCATAATTATTCAACATGGGTAATTTTGTATTTTGTGTCAGAAATGGGATTTTTTTAAATTAGTAAGCCAGACATAGAACGACAAACGTGATCAATCCCATGTGAAGACTCATGACTCATATACATCACTACATGAACCACACCATTAGTTTAATATAAGTATTTTTCATTTAATATGTATTGGCCTTAAAACGCTTAGCTGTTATTAATATATAAGTCATGTATAAAGTACAGGGTTATTGATAATATCCCAAGTTTTAAATTTTTATGAAAAATATTTGTCATAATATTTCTTGTACTCTGAACAAATTAAATCATAAATGGTTAAAACCCAAGTTCTACAACTTGAATCTTTTGGATTAATTTTAAAATCAGAATAAAATATAAAAATTGTTTATACAGTGCTGATGTCATCTTTTTGTGGCCATTTGAAAAAGTTATTTTTTGATTGACATAACAATTTTACTGCTACCATTAAGTCTGTTTTTAAAATTTGACCTGGAAACCAATTTTCCATATACGCAACAGCCACATGCTGACCAGGTTTTAATGGGTTTTTTGGCTGTATTTATTGATGAATGAGTTCTCTTTGATGTGTCATGATTTCCTCCCTTTCTTCTTTTGATTTTATTTTAAAATTACTAACATTTGTACTTTCAACTTCAAGTTGGAACTGTGCTCGATTTGTAGCAACATGAGAAAAAATTACAAACTTCAAATTTGAAATCAATTCATGAAGAGAAAATGAAATATTATTAGAAGAAAATTGAAGCATTGTTTTATCTTCAATATTTGTTTGCAAACTTTTATTTCGAAATTTTATTTGTGTTTTGACTCCATTCATTTTTTTCACTCTGACTTAAGTTTATTAGATTCTTATTAATGTCATTTATACTTTGCCACAGAGCCACAATTGTTAGTTTTTCAATTATTTCCTGCTTTTGTAATCGTTTTTTTTTGTATTTTTCCTGTTCTCATTTTAAGTAGAATTAGGTGTTGCTGTTTTATTTCAGATTTTCTTTCCCTATTTTTTTTAAATGTGTGGTGCTCTTTCTCTTGCTAATTTAAAATATTTTGTTCTTCATGTTTTTTTCCTCATCCATGTTTCTTAACCTATCAACAGTTTTATTGTTTGAAAATAATATAATACCCTCAAGAGCAATTAAATTTGCATTGGGCAACAGTTTCGGATATTTCTCTCAGATTTTCATCTGCACAAACATTTAAGGCACCACCTGGTAAACAGTCACTCAACTGCCTCACAGGAATTAACTGAAAGTTAAGCAAAATAATTTGAGAGCTTCAGTAGTCAGAATATTTATTTCTTCATCATCAACAGAAAAAAGACACTCATAAACATCCTCAATATTTATATGATTTTCATACTTTACCATGAACCAAATCATAAGCGTCTTGAGAATACATTTCTAAAGAAGTTTTGAATTGCACGCAGACCTCGTTTAAATCTAAAATATGACCTGTAACTGCAATATTTTCTATTAAACGCCATAGAGGATCAGTTAATAGCTTGTCAATGATACGAAAAGCCCTACATCCAGAAATATAGATAGGATTTTTGAGATAGTTAGAAAACGCATTTACCAATTGATTCCTATTTTCTTTTTAAAAAAATGATTCTATGAATTCCTGGATATTATCTTTGTGATAAAAGACTGGAGCTCCCATTGCAAAAAGTAAATTGATACGATGCCCATAAGATGATTTTGATTTTAAATCAATAGACAGATCATTCAAATATATCTGCACCAGGAACACAAAGTTTACAACAAGCTCTAATAAAATCTGTGGTTGACTGGCTGTAAGTAAATTTTGAGTTTTCATCAGCACAATCTAATTCTGAAATATTTTTTTTTCCCAAAGTTTAAGACCAGTTTCTTCTTGAAAGGCAAAATTCACAATTACATGTTGCATTTAAATCCATTTAATTTTGAAAGTTTTTGTCTCATATCATTTGATGTATCATCACTTTCTGGTATACATTCTAATCTTATTTTTTCCAAACAACTTTTTAGACATGTATTAAATATGTGTCTGTCTGT
The DNA here is from genome assembly GCA_034783895.1 of Geukensia demissa. NCBI lineage: Eukaryota > Metazoa > Mollusca > Bivalvia > Mytilida > Mytilidae > Geukensia > Geukensia demissa. The sequence continues at coordinate 1,929 of JARWCS010333486.1, read as the reverse complement.
CATTAAATTTTAAATAGAAGTTCTGATTTTTTGGATTCAACATTTTCCCCTGATTTTAAGAGATTTCTAATATCATTTAAAATTTGATCGAACATTTTGACAAAACTCTCTGTATTTCCTGTTACAAGTTCAGTTATACCCAAATAATATTGCCCTGATTCTATTCCAATTTGTAACCTCCCCACTCCAAACTCACGCCCCATAGGTTTGGTCCCATCAGTAGGCAAAGTATTGAAATTACTTGTCAACATAGCCTCCCCCTGCTTGCAATTGAGCTAATGTTTTAGCTTTGATCATCATTATCTCAGCAAAGGTGTTTTGGGTGGCCGTTCAACTTTCAACCCCCCTAATTTTTCCAACACAGTTTAACCACATTGTCAATATTTTTTTACCACAGCATTCATTGACAATAAGGCGGCATTTACCTCTCGAACATTGTCTAAATATTCCCCCCGTGAAACGTTTTAACTAATTTTGAATTTTCTAATTCTTCTAACTCATCTTTTAATATTAAATTTTTATTTTCTAAATATGGCTTTTTAATATAGAAATTTCTTTGTGTCCATTTATATCATTTGGGATTGTTTCATTTAAAACTGGTTTATTTCTGAAGTTCCTATATTTTTCTTATAGTATCTTAATTTCTTTTGTGTACGCTTTAGTTTCTTATTATATTAAGTTTCTAGTAGAGTACTTTGATAATTTACATCGACACGTTGCACATTTTCTGTTTAATTTGATATTTTGTGGGTTTTTTTAATTGATGCAGTTTTGAATTTACCCTCATTCTTTCACGTCTTACAATATTTAACTTTGTTCTGAAATTTTCAACCCTTTTCTTAAGTTCATTTTTATCATGCACCTTTGATGACAATGGAATTTCATTATTTTGTTTACATACACGGTCTTTAAGTTTTAAGTTATTTTCATGATCTACACATTTATACTTTGGTAGTACATACTCTGTTTCTAAAAACTTTCCCTGTTTAGCTTTGTCATTTTTTTTTGAGAGATTTAAATGTTTTTGTACAAATTTTCAACCTGACCCTTAAACAAACCTACATCTGGACAATAGTCCAATTCTTACACATTCGTAATCCACACCGACATTTCGCTTAATGTAAAGTCTTGCCTAATTCTCAATTTTCTCAGTTCAACAATCAACCCATTGGAAACCTTGGTAACACCTTCCAACTGTTTTGGATTTTTCAACCATTCTAATGTTATACCATATTTAATACAATAGGGGCCTAATTTTTTGCAACCGTCATCGGTAAAAACAAAGTCACATCCCAGAGAAAAGTCATTTCTTTTGTCTATTAATGTCATTCTGTTGAGAATTTCCCTGACAAACGAAGAAAGAGATGAAACTGAGAAGTTAGAATTATGCAGTGCCACTGGTAAATTTTCTTTAATTGATAGAGTTTCTTCTTTTTCAATTACTTGAATTACAGCAAACCATGAATAGAATTCTTTCCAAATAGGATGCTTTAATTTTTCCAAAGGCCAGTCATCCAAAAAGAAAACCAGTACCAACAAATAAAAAGGTGTGGGTACGTTAAGCCCCATATTTAACCCAAATTTTTGATTTTGTGACACAATAAGTTGTTGTGAAAATGCTGTTTAATAATCGTTTTTTAATAAATCATTACTTTTTCTTGTATACTTTTCGTCATTTTGACAAATTGAAAGGTTATAATTGACTATTTTGACAAGAATATAACATTTTCTGTAAAAATACTCAATTTTTGGGGGTGTTTTGTTTATAATAGATATGATCGCACAAAAACATCACGAAGATATTTTAACCTAACATTTGTACTTGATAGATCTTTGTGCAAAGTTTGGTTGTGATGTTTTTTTGCGATCTATATTAAAAACGACAAAATAGTATCAAATATTGCATCAAATTAATTAATTTCATAGTAT
>JARWCS010333475.1:0-12000 GCA_034783895.1 Geukensia demissa | reverse complement strand
AATCCAATCGCCTTGCAGCCATTAAAATTCCAAAGGTATTCCGAGTAAAACCGCGGGAATTTACAATTGTAAATATAACTTCAAAATTATTTTCTAAAATCGAACATAAAAATAACAGTAATTTGTGTAAAATCAACATGTGTATAAAATCAACAAATGTAAAATATCCTGTCCAAGAAGACAGTTAACATGTGTAAAAAATATACTGTACAAAATTCAATTCAAGAATAATTACATTTTTATATATTTATAAATGTACACAATGTACAGTGTTTTTATATATATATTTAACGAAATACGATATTTCTCTTAACGCTTTGTACAGTAATAATACAAATGATTTTGGGAACTTATTTACATTTATATTTAAATATACCACTAAATAAAATTTAACTAAATTTAACCGACTTTCTGTATTTGTCTACATGTGACTTTTCCAATCTGTTAACAAGTCTACAAGATCATCTGATGTCGGCCTATCTAAAGGTGAAGGCATCCAACATTGCGAGTATAGTTCCTTATAACATTCCTCAAAAGGATCTGTTTCAATATCTGGATGTTTGGGTCTCTGTCCGTATGCTACTACACCAAATATCACAACGTGTTGATTTTCATTTCCAAACGGTGTCTGGCGGCTCAACATTTGCCACATCGTTACCGCTAAAGCATAAATATCGGCTTTCTTGGATGGGGCTTCACCCTTGAGCAACTCGGGTGCTCGGTATGCGAATGTTCCAGTTAAAACGGACCTTTGGGTGGGACTTACAATCCCAGTGTCTATTTCCACTTTTTGTGAACACCCGAAATCTGCTAGTTTACAGTTTCCATCTGGAGTAATGAGAATGTTTGCTGGTTTTAAATCCAAATGGACCACTTTGTTTTTGTGGGCATACTTTAAAGCACTGGAAATCTGAAGTGAAAATTTAATTCTGCGCGAAGGTCCCATTGAAAATGAGGGTTCATCGATGACTGACTGCAGCGTTCGATGTCCAGCATACTCCATTACAATCCAAGCACCTTGATCGAATGCGCCCAGTGGTGTGGCGGCCAAAGTTCGCACAATATTAGGATGTTCAAATCCCAAAGTGTTCAGTTCAGCTTTGAAACTTTCAATCTGAGCAGCAGGATTTTTAGTAACTTTGTGCATTATTTTGACGGCTACTTTGGTGTTTTTGAATGTGCCAGTATACACTGATCCGAATCCACCAGAGCCAAGCAAGTGGCCTAGATCAATATCATCCTTCTTGAATGATAAAATCCTATGCCTTGAATAGGTTCTGCTGATCGGGCGTTTAAACTCATCGCTGCACTTTTCACTCGTTGTCAATTCAGGCATAATCCTTTTGACAAAATGTCCCAATCTTTTTCTAAAAGGTTTATACTTATGAAGTATATGCTTGATTTGATCAATTCCCTTTCCAAGTTTACTAGGATATTTTCTATTCCTATTTTTCAGCTGCATTTTGAATGCGATATACACTGGTCAAAGACATTAAATATACTGTCCTGATTTTAATAAAAAGTGTTAACTGAAAACTGCTCATCAGGGTCAAGGTTGAAGGAGGTAAAACGACTAATGATTAAGGGGCATGTTGATGTTTTATAATCAAGAGCGAAAGAAACTAATTATCACAATAACGAACCAGAATATCACGGACGCCTGTGTCGCTCACCTGAAAACGACTGGTGCAACATTGGTTCAAATAAACATTTATACTTCGCCTTTACAAAGTACGCGCTACGTCCAAGTTTCTTTTATTCAGTAACAAAATAGCATCATGAAACTTAGCAGGATGGTGTATTGGAACGTTGTACATCACATGAACCTAAATTTGTATGACTTTGACCTCAGGGTCATTCAGGATCATAATTTTTCGATTAAGAAAATTTGCTTTTACTGAAAATTAGGTCCAAGATTTTGTTTTCTTAGCAACTATGCAAGATAACTAAACGAAACTTGTTATGAAGTTGCATTGGTGCAACGCGCATGTATAAATGCAAATTTAGGTGACCCTGGTGTCAAGGTCACACAGGAGAAAAGGTTTAGACTAAGAAATTCTGCTTTTCTTTTGAAGTTAGGTCCAAGTTTTTGTTTTCTCAGAATTTATATTTTATATTTAAATGTAAGTTGTTATGAGGTTGCAGGGATATAACATGCATGTTTCAGATGTCAATTTTGAATACATTGACCTGAAGGTCATTTAGGGGAAACGGTTTTCGACTTAGAATATCTGACTTATAATGAAGTTACACCCACTTTTTGTTTTCTCAGAAACAATACTAGACATCTAAATGAAACTTGTCATAAAGTTGCATGCGTATAGCATGCATGCTACGGAGGCAAAATAAGATGACCTTGACCCCTAGGTCAAGTAAGATCTTAGTTGTTTCAACTTTAAAATTGGTTGTTTTAACTGAAAGTAATGTCAAAGTGTGCTATCTAAGAATCTACATAGATATCTAAATGAAACGTTTCAGGAAGTTGCATGGATGGCAGTGAACTTTGGTGAATTTCCTGGAAGACTCTCAGACCTATTATATTTTGGAGAACTACGTAGCAACTATATAGAAAAGAAATCATAAGGTCAATTGCAATCATATGGAGTCTTAAGATCAATATTTATACATGACAATTCCAAATTTAGTAATTTTCTGGAAGTCTCTAAGATCTGATAATTTTTGGAAAAATACTAATCAGCCATAAACAAATGTTATCAGAAATTTATTTGCTCATATTTAGATTTAAGATAAAAAAATATGACAGTTCCTATTCGGTAAATTTTCTGGAAGACTCTCAGACCTGCAGTATTTTTGGGGGAAAATTTCTCGACAACAATAAATAAATATAATCATATGATCAATTGCAATCATGTACAAATGGAGTCAGAATATCAATAATAATAAGTAGGGGTCTTAATAATTGCAACTTTTGTAAATATCACGGAAGTCTTTCAGAACTGTTATTAAAAAAAATTTTGCTACCATACAACTACACCATAAGGTTATCAGTTGGTAAATTTCATGGAAGTCTCTCATGTCTGTTACCTTTTTGAAAAATACCTAGCAACGATATAAAATCAGAATCAGAAGATCAATTGTGATCCTACATATAAATATATATGTAAAAATGTGACAGTTCCAACTTTAAAAAAAATCCTTTTAGACTCACAGATCAGCTGTCTTCTTTGGAAGAGCAATTGCAACTCTTTATCTTTGTTATTCATGGGTTTGGAATATTTTTTGCATATTTTGCTTCATATAAATGTTAAATATTCATAATAGCGGTGGCATTTGTGAACTAAGCAGGCAGTGGCTGATGTCTCGTGGTGTTTTCGAGAAAGGAATCATGCCGGGCAAAAGTTTGGTAGAGGGCCATCTAAGGACCATTCCACTAATTTGTTTGCAACAGTCTCAGTAGTTTCAGACAAAAGGATTTTAAAGTAAACTTCTCACCCAAATTGATTGATTGAACGTACAGCGGCTATATTCCATGCTTATTCTGGACGAGAGCATATATTAATGAGTGATGATAAATGAACCCTGATTTGTACTAGACCGATTTTTAACGTGTTAGCTTACGAAATCAACAGTCCAAAGGAAGAAATGCCACTTTACCGAGACTCAGTATTCTGACTTTAGACTGGCCAGTCTTTGCATTTACTTCTAAATAATTTGTGGTTGACGAGAAGAAACAAATACTAATTTTAATGTCTTTGGTTTGACCCAGGCCAGGGATCAAACTGACGATAGTCCATACTCGAGACGAGCACGCTAACCATTGCACCACAAAAGTGGTTAACCCAAATAAAGCCATTGGCGTAGGAGTTGGGGGCATGGCGTATTGCCCCATTTTTGAAAGCCAGGGCGGCAAAACTATGTTTTTGCCCCCCACTTATTGTCAAGTATATTTTTCAGTTACAACTTCATTATTTTGGCTTACAGAAACAAACAATAATTTCAGGCTCAGAATCCTGTCTAATTTGAGCATATCACTAGTCTGGAAGTTACAGAACAGTGACTATCTGCCCTTTTTTACTTTTTGTTTTGTTTTTCTTGTCACATTAAGAATTTTGTCCCCCCCTTCAAAATTAGGCCAACGCCTATGATTTAAGCATGTTCGGTTGTAATGTGTGATAATCAGATTGGTTGGTCAGTGAAGAAGCCGGATAAAAATCTTGAAAGGGCTCTATCTAAGATAGTTCCACCAAAGCCTGTTTCCAGTTGTCTCGTCTGTTTCAAGCAAGAAGATTTTAAGAAACCTTTCATGTTTAACTAAGTTCGGCTATGACGGCTATCTTGGTTTCGGATGGGATACTTGATATAATTTGATAAAGGATCAATCATATAAGGACCACTCCATCCAAATTTGATTCCAACTAGATCAACAGTATCAGACAAGAACACTTTTAAACGAATTTCTGATCGGGTTCCTTATTTAACTAGAATCAATTGTGGCAACCATCTTTGTTGGTCGAAGGGGATGCAAGACTAAATATTGTCAGAGGACTGTCTAAAGACTGTTCCACCAAAGTTCGATTCAAACTGACTCTGCAGTTTTAGTCAAGAAAATTTATAATGAATTTTCACATGGTTTTATGTTAAACAAGTTCGACTGAGCCAACCATTTTTGTGGTAGTTGAGGATGCCAGAGTACAATTCTAAGATTGGATCACATAAGTACAATTCTATTGATTACAAATGGCTCAGCAGATTCAGACAAGAATAATGTTGAAAGATATTTTCCATAGGTCCCATGTTAAGCTAGGTTAGGCTTTGGCAACTATCTATGTTGCTCGGTGACGATGCTGGATAAAATATTAGTTGATGCGATCATTCTGCCAAAGTTTGGACGTTTAGCAGTAATCAATTAATCTATCATATTAATCAATAATATACCGACCGACAAACCGAGACGGTCGTCAAAGTCTCAAAAGTTTACCAGTGTTGAATAAATCACAGGGGCTCGGGAAACCTGTTTTTTTGTTGTTGCTGGCCATTGCCTATAACCCCTATATTTTATTATAAAGGTTTTCTGAGCCCCTGTGAATAAATGTGGTGAATATTGATATGGTATATGTACATTTAAAGGAGTAACATCACAACGGTAGCATTTGAACCAAAACATGGGAAGTTCGAGATCCAAACAAAGTAAAAGAAAAAAGTACTCTTTCCATTAACTTCAGTGCTTTAGACTTTAAACAGTTGCAGAAAATCTGTTAAACATTTGACCTGAAATTTATCGAGAATCACCAGTTAACATTTCATTGAGAATCATCAGTGCCAGCATTTTACCGAGAATCAACAGGTTCACATTTTAAAGCGAATCCCTATTCATTTTACAGAGTATTGCCAGTCTTCACTTTTTACTGAGAAGCAACAATCTTCACATTTTACAGAAAATCACCAATCTTCAAATTATACAGAATAACCAAGCTAACATTACACAGAATCACCAATCATCACATTATACAGAATCACTTATCACCATATTACACTGAATCACCAATCTTAAAATAACACAGGATCACCAACCTTAAAATAACACAGGATCACCATCCTCAAATTACACAGAATCACAAATCCTTAAAGTAAAGAAAATTATCATACTATCATTACACAATATCCCCATCCCAACATTACACAGAATCACCAATCCTCAAATTACACAGAATCATCAATCATCACATTACACATAATTACCAATCATCACATTGCACAGAATCATCAATCATCAAATTAAACAGAATCATACATCATAACATTACACAAAATTAACAATCATCACATTGCACAGATTCACCAATCACCACATTACACAGAATCACCAATCATCAAATTACACAGGATCACCATCCACACGTTAAACTGGGAATCGCTAATCCTCAAATTAAACAGAATAACCAATCATCACATTCATTGATTATAAAATCATCATATTAAATAGAATCACCATTCAGCAGATTTTATTGTGTATGTTTCCGAGAATGAGAATCACGGATGATTATTTTTTTATCAGATTCACCTGGTTTTATTTGTTTTACAAGAATTTATCTCCACTTTCATATGTTTGTCATATCATGATATGAGTTTCATTAGTTGAGGATGCCACAGGAACCACTGACCTTGGGCCAGTTACTGACAAACCTTATCACCCGGGTTTGTGAGTCAAGCACACCTTTTTGAATATAACAATGCCAATACAATACATTGATCTGTAGAGGTAGGTTAGTTTAGACCAATCAAACACCATGGTCTCCTTCATATTTTGAAGATAATCACCAAGCCCCGCATTTTGTCATTGTCCCATACTGTGATCTACATTTGTAGAGAATTTCCAATCACCACATATTTTACTATGATCATAAATTAATTTGAAGAGAATCACCAATCAGCATATTTTATGTGGACACAACTTTATAGTTATCACCAATCACTCTGTAATAGAACCTTGCATAATGTTACCAAATCAGAAAATCTGCTATAAATATAGATTATTTATCTATTTATTCCTTATAATGATAAAGCCTAACATAATAACATGTTTGTTTGCTGTTCCCCTACTCAAGATATTAAAATGTGGGTCGGAAGGTTCAATGATAATCAAAGTACACCATAATTACTAAATGAATGAGAAATAAGTATTAAATCAACAAAAAATAAAATAAAATTCTGTTTCAAAAATAGTTTTTTGGGTAAGGATCATTTAAATGGGTCAGTAGGCAAATGGCAAACAAACAATATTTTAATTTAGGCCTAAGGTAAACATTATATCACTGTAAACAATACTTATTTTTGATCAAAGATCAATCACATAACAGTGCACTGAATATTGGTACTTAACTTCTGTTTGAGTATTCAATTATACAGCAAGGCATGGAAAAATAACACAAATATATTTGATTGATTTATTTATTAACATCTAACTTAGTCATGATAAATGTGGTTTGAACTGACAGAAAATTTTTTTTATCCAAATTAGGATGTTATTGCACTTTTATATTTCTTTTTGAGATGGCACATTATTCCTCGTTCTATTACTGTTAAATTGCAAGTATCACCGAATGTTTTACAGTGAGAAAACATGCTATTTGAAATGTCCAACTATAAAATGCTTGAAAATAAATTCAAAATTTGATCAGTTCTTATAAGTTTTATACTTAAGACAAATTTTAATTGATTGTCACAATTAAATCAGTCAGAAATTGAACTTACGGTGAATGCACACAAATTTCATGGCTACAGATTAATATAATGAATTTAAACACTTTACTAATACTACAATTATATTCAATTCTCAGAATTTCAGCATAGAAAAGTTAATTTCAGATATTTCATATGCAAACCATTATCGATGACGGCAGGTTTTAATACTTAAATGCTTGAATTAAATTTTGAAATAAGCATTTTGGTTCATTTCATCATATCAACAATATCTGATTGTATCAAAGTAAATAAACATGTTTTCATTTTCATTTGGATTCTTATATGTCAACTGATAAACAAGACATTTATGCACAAATTTCATACTTAGTCAGCTAATATGGCTGTCATTGCAGTATTGTTATTTTGTATATAAAACAAAACAAACCTGTTCACACAGGTATTTCACCTGTCATTGAATATTCCACTTTATTTAAGTCAAAATGAAATATCTCAAAGTAACGGCCAAACAGAAATACCACATGCCATTTCAAAAGCTTAACTAAAAGAATAAATATAATACTAACTATGTATATTTTAAATTAAATCTGTGTATTGACCTGTGCTCTATTACACTCAATTTGTCACTTGTAGTAAAAGGTATAATATAATGTTCTTTATGTTATTTTGTGCCTTATGGTATTTTATGGAATAGGCTCAACATCTTCCCAATTACTATTACCCCATTTTATCTTTTTGAAAATGACTGCCACCATATAGTAAAAGTGCTCCGTGTGACATGAATCATTTGTTAATTAAGAATTTATATTGCAATCTAATCAAAAGGACAACTAAATAATAAAAAAGAGAATGAATAGAATTTGTGAACACAAATAGTTCTTTTTGCAAATCATATAATTCATAAAAACTTGATTGGTGTCAACAAGAAAAATTATCCAATAAAACATGATGAACACATTACATTTCCTTATTATGCATAATTTTAATTATGTTTAATGGCGTACACTTAGGTTAAGGGACATAACTATTGTAAATCTTTGGTACGCTTTTGTCAACCATTTTTATAGAATTAATATAAGCATCTAATTAACACAGATAAAACTTGATCTGTATTAACTGAATGCTTAAAGAGCTTTTGATGTAATGGAATATTATAAACATACAACTGATTAGAGAAGCTATGTCCCTTGAACCAGGTCTACAACCTTCACATATATAATTCCATGATGACAATAATTGCAAACTTAATCTGATATATTCAACAAACTATAAAACTATTTGTGAAACATCGTCATGACATTTGGATTTCAAATTTTCCCTTTCTAAAAATAGACTAAAAAATAGAAAAGAAGAAAAAATAAAATTTAAAATGTAGTACACACTTCAATATTAACAGTGTATGTATTAAAATTGCAACTTTACTGAATGATTTAACATTTGTTAACAAAGTAATATAAAAAATTCTATGGAAGATTCAAATTTGCTTTTCTTTGCCTAGATTTGATGAATAAAGTATATTGTATAGGTAATGCCATTGGTTTATTTTTCAGACCTAGTCGTGAGATAGTTTCCTTGTACATGTAAGAAATATATATGTGTTCTAAAAATAACCATTAGTACAAATTCTAATGGCATATAATTCAGAGACACTTCTACTTAATAAATAAATGGAATCACCATTAAATTTACACTGATTACTAACACAATACACATCGTACAATATAATATTCTGGTCATAGAAAACAGATATTGGGCTTAATGTTTATTGCACCAAACCTGTATAAACAACCAGATCTAATTGCTGCACTGTATTATAAGATGACTAAAATTATTTGATCAACACAAGATTAGTATCAGTTTCCATTATAAAAATATACTGGCAGTGATTTCAGACTGGTTTATATACATGTTATCTTTAAATTATTTAATATATATTGCCCGATCCATTAAGCATTGTATCATGAATTTTCTGTTAAAAGGTTTATCCTAAAATCATATGAAAATTAATATCTTTAGTTTTATTGCACTTTGACTGTTTGATTGAGGATGTATCTCTCCAAAATCTTGGGAGTTTTCACCTTAAAAATGGAATTTCTGGATTTCATAGCAGTACTGGAGACTTTCAGTGAAAGGACCTTGAGAAAAATATTTTTTGTACCTATCAAAGTGTTTGAAACATCTTACTATTATTTTCTTTATTTTAGTACAGGAAAAGTTCTTTGGATACAACATGCTTTGAAGGGTATTTTTAAGGGCATGTCTTTAGAATAAATCTGTATGTATAATGTATACTGTCCTTGATTGCTATTAGTACTTTTTACAAAAATCTAGCACAAATCTAATGTAAAATTTTGTCAAACAATTTCTTACTTCTCCAATTAAGATACAACACCTACAATGCACCTGATTTCTCTATAAAATCTTTACCTGACAGATTACACTATAACACTAACAACTTGTTCTTTAACACTTTTACAACATAACTTACAACAATTATTTATATAAAAGTTTGGAAATGGTTTTTATAAGAAAGCGGGGTCAGAATGGTCCCGTTCACCTTCGTCCTTAAATTTCCTGACAGGAAACAACAATTTTAAAATATTATAGAGGTCCTATAAAAGTGTTGATCTTTATATGCATGGATTTTTATTAAACCAAATGTTTAAAATCATAGCTCTTAAACATATCTTTAATAAAACTTATACATAAAAACATTAAAATATAATAACTGTCTTTGTAGTAACGTCATGTTTATTTATAAAATAGGGACTTCATTCAATGCTACTTCCTGTCAGTATTTTTAGGTATTAAGCATCAGGAGGACGGAGCTGGAACAATGTATCAATAACAGTTTCGTCAGCCATTGTTGTGATGTCACCAACATTTCGGTCTCCCACAGCTATTTTCCTGAGTACACGTCTCATGATTTTCCCTGACCTTGTTTTTGGCAGTCCTGGAGCATTCTGTACAAAGTCTGGCTGAGCAAATGGTCCTATCTTCTTTCTCACTGGAACAGAATTTTAATAATCAGTTAAAAGCAGAAGAACAAACTTAACACAATACATGTATATTAAGTATCTGCAGCATACATAGAGTCATTATGTCACAATCTTATCAATATCTGCTTTTGATGGGTTTTTTATTTGATATGTTACATTGAGAGCTTACAGTAGTATATCATCATATTGTGTCTAATGCTGGCATGTCAAAAATCTGCTGTTGTGCCAGCATAATACATAATGTGATTGTTCAAAATAAACATGTGACATAGGTTAAACAGTTGAGACCATACGGGAAAATAAATGATTAAAAAAGAATTCTGGGTAAAATTCTAATTAGACTGGTTCATCTCCATAAATGGGTCCTTGTCCAGTCGATTTGTGCAGATTTTCAGCAAAATTGCTCTGGATGTGGTAAAAGCATGAATTTTGAGACAAGGTAATTAAGGTCATTTAAAACATTTTTAACCTCAAACCAACTCGAAAATCAACATTTGCAGAAATGGCGGCCATTTTGAAAATTGCTTTCTATAGTTTCATTATATTTGAAAACAAAATTCATTTTTGAAGCTACTGTCATTAACTTTTCATATATTAAGATATGATTATACCAAATTAACAACTGTTCAATATTTATAAATAAAATTATTAATTTTGCGTGGCAGCCATCTTGAAAAAAATATTCAACAAGTTTTAAATTAGAATATACCATTTATCCAAAAGGTGCCTAACCTTGTAAATTTATGTGAAGTAAAAGCTAAAAACCTGGCCACAACTCTTCCTCAATTCAATGAATATAATCATGTTTTTGCTTTTCAATGAGATTATTTCAGTTATTTGGCGTTCATTCTGTTGAAAAGATTGGTTTGTTACTTGAATATGTAAATTTACACTCTTGAGAGCTCCATTTAATATTTCTGTTGCCCATCAAATGTTAAAATATTCTGTAAAATGGTAGTTTTTAGCAGTTCAGATTTCCCATTCTCAGCTTTATTTTTGTAAACCAGTTTGTTTAACCAGTGTTAAATCTTCTTCTTTGAGAATTTTATAGCTTTAAATAAAAGTTTTATCCGAAAGACACACAACAGGTCCTAAATATAGTTCTTTATGAAATGTTTACATGCTGCTTCAACTGAATTTTCACCCTTACCCCAAGCAGAATTTAAGGAAAATCAGACTAAACTATATATATTAGGCCTAATAATGGAAATTGCTGCCCTAGAATTGCTTAGAAAATAATAAGATAGTAATTAATCATCAGATTTAGTTGTTTTAAAATACATTTTGTTCCAAATCTACCATATTCTGTGAAAAATGGGTGATTTATCGTTGAAAGATTTTCCAGACGACGATTATAGTTTTTCATTGTTGGGTTGTCAGGCATTGCTTTTGCTTTTAATTAGCTTTCATTATTAAATCATATGATCAGAATGATATTGATTTTTCGCTTGAAGTTAAATAAATGTTTGAATTTTATTCATTTAATTTTTAACACTATTTTTCTAAATTTCTAAAGTTTTTGTGGATTATGTGTTTCTTTCATTTAATATATAATACCGATTAAAACTTTAGGAATTTTGAAAACTTATGTTAAAAATTAAATGAATAAAAATTTTAAAAATTATATAACTTCAAGCGTAAAATAAATATCAATATAAAATAAAATTATCTGATTTAATAATGAAAGCTAAATACAGACAAAAGCAATGCCTGACAACCCAACAATGAAAAATAGTAATCATATTCTAGAAAATCTGTGAACGATTAATCACCCATTTTTCACAGAATATGGTAGATATGGGACGAAATCTATTTTAAAACAACTAAATCTGGTGATTAA
>JARWCS010333454.1:0-12001 GCA_034783895.1 Geukensia demissa | reverse complement strand
TGGTTAACCTGGATTAATAGTTTCAGAGATATAAAGCTTTGACAAAGTTGGGGAGTAACACCTTTGTCTCACTTTCGTGACTAAAGTCGCAGGCAAGACAAAAACTAGACAAAGTGCTGCCCTGACAGCAAGTACAGAGGTAACTGTGTTACAACCTCAATAAAGACTGCCTTAGAAATAAGATTTTGTCAGGGTGACACAAATGATGCCTCTGCAAATGTCTATACACCAAAATCAAAAAGTTCATCTATCCCCAAAACAGCAAATATTTAAAAAAAAAAAAAAAACAGGAGTATTCAGGAAAACAATGCATCCCATATGCAAGTATCAACACAAAAAGGCTAAAATCAACTATCCAAACAGCAAATATTAAAAATTCAGCTAACGAACGAACCTCAAATATTAATAACTTCTTAGTACTAAAACTGTAGGAAAAAGAAAATCTCTAAAGCTTTGTACCCTAAATTGGACAGACAAAAAAAAATATGCTCCCATTTATTAGTTGCAAAGGTGAAAAAAACAATCTTACACATGTTAAATCAGGAAATCCCTATAGGTAAAATAAATTTGGTAAACTGTGGCAAAAATTACTTTTATTGCAAAACTTAAAATGGGTAACTTGTTAATTATTCTGACCAGTTACGAACATTTTAATCTTTTAAAATTATGTCTAAAGGGAGGTTTTTTTTAAATGATCCTACAGAAAATTTGTGTATATTACCTGGAACTGAATTCATTTCAGGGTTACTCATGCATTACTACATTCTGGACTGGTTTTTGACAGTTCTACAAGAAATACATGGAATCTACTGCAAAATGTTTGGTGTACCATGGAAGTGAGCGACAGCCATTGAAAATGGAGTATTTAATGTGAGCTCAGTATTGGATATATGATACATTGTTTACTATGTATGTAATTTTATACTAACCTCATTTGGTGACACATAATTTGGATTTTGGTACAGTGTAGGTCCACCAAAACTTCCTTCAAATATTCTTATTGGGTTCAGCACAAATCTAGGTCCTAAAATGTATAATAAACTCCACTGATAGCTCTAAACATAGAGAAAATGTGACCATGGGACATAAGTGTCCCTGTCTTGGCAAACAGGAAGTAGACATATGACAGACCTGAATAGGGAAGACATGGTGCAACTCACTCTGATAAAGCTTCAGACCAAATATCAAATCAATCAAACATACACAAACCAAGAAATCTTTAACAAAAATTGAGAGTTGTACAGACAGTCTTAAGGCAGGGAAATAAAAGAAAACTTACATACCCTTAAATGATTTATTATTATTTTTTACTTTAAAAAATTTTTTTGCTTAGCTAGTATCATAGATTCAGTATCATAAAGATGGGAAATTTATAATAAAATTTATAATAAATGTATTTTATCTAAATAACTCTAAATCTATTTACATGGTTAAGCTATGACAATTGCATGGATGAAAGTATGTCGAGATCTGGGAATTCTAAAAAATTGATGTACAGTAAAACCTGTGTAAACCGACGGGACCAGAAAGAAGGGTCGGACTAGGCAGTGGGCTGGTTTATTCAGTTCTCTGGAAGTGAATAATATATTGGTGACCTTTGACACAATAGATACGTGACCTCTGACATGTATGACAACAGACTCAAGTTGTGTGACATAAACATACATTTAAAACATTAATATATATGTATCAAGACATAAATAAATATGCAGTAGAAAGAAAAATGTATTTATATATTGATGATATTGGTGTGTGTGAAATTGGAACCAGAATTGTCAACTTCAATTTGCTATCACTTTCATGTTTACTTTGGTTGGATTCGTGATGGTTTTTAAATTGTTTACAAAGATATTTTCCCACTCTCCTATGTACATTTCCACAGTTGGAATAAATTCCTCGATATTAAACATGTAATTAATGCCGTACAATGAATAACAGCTGGGATAACAGAATGTCATCATTCGTGTCATTCTCGTTTATATCCTTTTCAAATTGGGTCCAGTGACTGAAATCTTTAGAAGTGTTGTCAAGCGATGGCATATTCAAATTACTGTCAAGTTTCTGGTTTGTTTTTTTGGGGTTTTTTTTACCATTCATGTACTCTCCATTTTTAATTTTTTACAACAATTTAGAAATTGATTGTAATAAAAACAGCTCCCTTTAATTTCAGGCTGTAGTAAATTTGAATGTATCACTTTGTTTTTAATATTCAGATCACATTTGGTATGCAAAGTCATGTTTTAACTAATTATTACATGTACCATGTTATTTTATTTATTAAGAAATTC
Source organism: Geukensia demissa (assembly GCA_034783895.1). Classification (NCBI taxonomy): domain Eukaryota; kingdom Metazoa; phylum Mollusca; class Bivalvia; order Mytilida; family Mytilidae; genus Geukensia; species Geukensia demissa. The sequence goes on along the minus strand of JARWCS010333454.1, from coordinate 9,713 downwards.
TGAAAAGACATTAGCAGCATATTCAGGTCTTTATTGGCAACAAGTTGCTAACTATAGGAAAAAAAATCACAAATCCTCAAATGTGAAACACCTTTGTACCAATAGATTTTACATTTTAGTCACACTTTTATCAAAATGTTACATAAAATTGGTAATAAGATAACACACAATATCATACCTATTTCTGCCAGAGATCCATCCTCTTCTAATATCTGATAATTCCTAAACCAAACTCTGTTATCATGTATAGAAAAGGTGTAAACATTATCAATGAATGGCTGACTTTTGGGATGATAGTTTGGTGTTGAAAATGTCTGCAATTGAAAAAAAAAAAACATTCATAAAAACTGCAAAGCAGCTATTCTATCATAAATGTGTATGAGCGTTTGGTTTTTAATGTCTACTTTATACATTTATACAATTCTGACTCTTAAAAATTATTTGTAAAATACATATTCTTCTAATAAATAATCCATACAATTTCTAAAAAGGTGACTTTTGTAAAGGGTTTTAATTTTTGACATGAAAATAGAAACAGATCACAACCAAAACCTATACCTGTACAATTAATGCATTTAAACCTGTATCAAGGTGTGATAAACTGTTTTAAAATATCTATCAGAGACCAAAAAATTAAACCAAAAATTTGTGCATTTGTAACCATATGACCTTGAACTTAGATCTAGTAAATTCACCCTAGATCCTCAGTGAAAACTTTTCTTTGATACATATTGATAAAAAAAAGACTATTAATCTATTATAAAAATACTTATGAACACCAAACAAAAATTGCCAATACAAAAGTGAAAACTATAAGAAGTTTAAAAAGTGATATTATCAATTAAATATCGTTGGAATTCTAAATTTTTGCCACAGTTTAGGCTGATGTTTATTTTTATATCAAGGTGTAATGTTTTTTGACTTATTAAATATGCCTAATTTTTGGGTGCAATTAACCAATTTCCTTAGGTGACAAGAAATAATAAAGTTAATATTTTATGAGTTTTGATGAGAGACAAGGATAAATTTAAAGAGTAAAGCAGAATTATATTATAGGAATAATGCTAAAGCACAATATTTATGTATAAAAACAAGTCATTTTTGAGACTGATATTTTCAATTTCAAAAATCTTACACTCAGGGGTAATTAGAAATTTTTTAAGTTATGGAAAACTAAAATTTTCATTGCAGGATGAGCTGTAGCAAAATTCCAAAAATTCCAAAAAAATAACATGACACACTTTGTGGCTGAACTTAAGATTTATGTTTACTTAAGTCATGGCAAATTTTGTTTGGTGTTCATTAGATGTCTAAATGATTCACAAAAGAATACCTGTATAAAAAGCTCTTTCAATAAACCCCAGTGTGGATCTTTGTCAAAACTCTACAATGAGAAAATACATTATAAATTTAGTTGATTTAACTAGGAATCACTTTCTTTTTCACTGTCTTTCTCCTAAAGAGACATTTGAAGATTTTCTTAAATTATTTGTTTTCTTTCGATTGAATGTTTTTCCCAGAACAAATAATACAAATTTAAAACCTATCTGACCTTTCCTGGTTTCATTTCTTATATGGATGTAAATGCGACATGTTCAACAACTATTTTTATGGTTTAAAAATCCATAAATCAATTATCAGGGCATAATCTAGGATTCTGTGAATGAGAGGTGACTTCTCCTTTTCAGGAAGGAAAGGGAGAAGTGAGTTTCAATTGGAAAAAGTGGTAATTATGCGGGAGGGTATTTTGCCTTTTAAAATTGACATAATTTTTTACAACGATAACAAAAATAAGGAAGTTCAGTTTCACTTATTATGGTTTTATGTCTATAGTTCTTGTTTCATTATACCAAGTATAACCATAACAAGGAAAAGTAATGAAAATACTGAAAGAGTGTAATTCATATTATGTCTCTTGAGAAAAGTGTGATGGAAATAATGAACACCAATAATTTGTGTATTGTATGAAACAAGTACTACCTCTCAGCAGAAATATGGCTTTTTTTTAAATTAATCAATCCTTATAAGTAGCCACTAGTCTAAAGATGTAATGTTACTGTCATTTTTTAAATCCTTTTATTTTTTCTAAAATCCAACTTCTTTTTTGTAAATCTTGTATTCAATAGATAATATCCATGTTGCAAGTCGCTGTCAGTGATGAAATATGTTTTGACATGCTTAGAAATGATGAAAATAAATGGTAATTCTTTCAATAAATGTTTTCCCTCGGCCTCAAAAATTGCCTCCATTTTGGTTGTTTTCGATTTGATTCTGTGTTTTACCTTACCCGGAAACGTGATAAAATTTGAGTTATTCTCTTTGGTAAAAATTGCACTGCGACATGCTTCGCTTAAAAATACTTGAGTTGGCGACTTCAACCAATTTCCAAAATTTTTCAGCAACTTTAATCTCCATTTCGCTGTCTAGATTATGCACTGATTATTTTTTTAATCTGTCTGGCTGATCATTACCTAAAAAGCTAAATTTATTCTTTTCAAATCTGACCTAAAAAGCCCAATTTATTGAAACGATATACTTGAAATATGTTTCCTAGTCAGTATCATCTAAGATATAACCCAAATCTAGACATTACTCATACTTTCATTGACTGAAACCGTGATGAAGAATCAAAGCTTCATGTCAGAAAACTTATTGAGGTTATTTTTTTAAATAATAGGTGAAATATAAGAAACTGAACAGGAAATAATTAATGAGTTATCAACACAGTGAAAATATTTGCTATATAATTCTGTAAGAAACAAAGCTCAATGTAAACAGAATAAATCTTGCAAGAAATTACTTATCAATTTATTTCAAAACATAATAGAAATTACCTTATCAAAAGACAGGAGTGGTCGGGAACCTTTCAGACAATTACCAGTCATCTTCAGTTCTAACATAGTGTGAACTGTGTTAAAAAATCAAATACATATAAGAATAACATCTTGTTTGATCAGAACAATTTTTGACAATACATAAGTAAATATTCTGTAATCCCTTGCTTGTCATCTGAAAATCATACTGAGCTTGCTTTCAGGTAACTGTGAGAATTTACTGAGGATGTACATGTACCTCCTACTCAAACTTTCAGGAACTTCTAGTTGAGATTTTTGTACGATTTCTACAATTTATTAAACTCCTTAAATATTTTTTACAAATGTGACATATCTGTTTTTATCTTTTCAACATTTGTGCATTGTGGTTTGTGCTTTAACTCCTACACTGTAATTTGCAAACTCCATAACTCCCTTCTGGAGATGAAACAAATGAATAGGCATTTCACAGGCATTTTTTAAGTATATGTATCAAAACAAAACTTCTCTTCATTTTTGACAAAAATGAACTAATACAAACCATTTTCGACTAGAAACTTGGCTGATGGTCCTCTAGGAACATTTGAAATCCTGTAAAACAGAGAACAATCTCAATTTTGTGTATTAAATCATTGATGAACTGGTAGAAATTATTATAAGTTTAACAGTATAAGTTTCACTAAAGTCAAAACCTTATGGTATGATAAACCGACTAAACTTTGATTTGTTACTGTAATTTCACTTTACATATTATGGCTAAATTACTCTATTGTTTCTAGAATCCTCTATCATTTTTTTAATATTGTTGAAGGAACAGGTGTTGGAATCTGCTACAGAAATAATGGTGTTGAACAATAATTCAATATGGAAGTCTACATTTTCCTGGTTTGATTTAAACCCTAAACAATAGAAGTCCATAGATGCCAACCCCTTTTTGACAAAATCAGTAACAATGCATCAAATTTTCAGTAATTTAGAACACTTTTCGGTAATCATTCAAAAACTTTCAATTTTTAAAACAAATAAAATGATAAAAGACTGCAAAGTGGTGTGAAATAACATGAATACAGTGATCTACGATCTACGAAAGATCGATAGATAACTCCAGAGAAAACTGAACGCATATTAGCGTTTTCAAATACCGGACTTAACCAGAATGACAACAATAAACATCGGAGTATTTCAAAATTGAATGGCAGCAACCGAGAATTGTAGCTATTTGACTGTTGATTGTAATAGCGTAATTTTGACCCCAAAATTATAGAAATTATGGAAAATTATAATGGTTGGCATCTATGGAAGTCTGTTGTAATGGAGTTTTTATCAGTCAGTATACATCTATTTCTTAATTTTCACCTACAAAACAATTTTATATGTATTATTGTCAAACGCCTGTTTCATCTCTTGTGGGTTTTAACATTAATTAGTATACGAAAACTAATAGGATTTGAAGTACATCTTCACCAAACAATAAATTACTGTATAAGTAAAAAAAAATTTTCTGTATACATTAGCAGGTTATATTTTCGCAAAAACTTATTATTGCTATGAAATATCTAGGTAAATTTTGGCATTTTGCTTGGACCTATATCAAGACTGTGAAGATAGAAGAAATGAATAAACCGTGAACATTACTACTTAAACAGTCTATCCGACATGGGACAAATTAATTTTCTCCAGTTTACAAAAAAAAATATAAAAACTAAAAAATTACTTGAAATGTCCAACAATTTTTTGTAGAAGTGAGGTGTGACCAGGTGAATTTTGTTCGTGCTAGACTTCACCAATGAACCTGTAATGTGCTCACACCATGTCAGCATAGAAAAGTAACATTTGCTCATGAAGAATACTTCCCAAAATCATGCCAACCAGTTTTTTTATGATTCTCTTGCTGCACAGCTTAGCAAATATCAATTTTCGGTTGATTTGACATAATTACATTTACAAGATACAAGTTTAAGAGTTTGTGGCAAATATTTCAACTACTATAAAAGTACATGTTACTGTATATTAGTGAGGTAGAATTAAAAATTCTGTTATCCTACATACCACATATATAAATCTTGCTTCTTTTTGGCTTCAAAAAATATACATTTATTGCAATTTTTCATTTCACAAATCTGAAAGAAATACAAAAGAAATATTTAGCCTGATACCATTATTATGAAATAAAAATAATATGAGCATTTTCCTGTCTTGTAGTCTGAACAAAAAACTGTCTTCTATATGAAAATTTTCAAGACCGTTATGCTCTCATGGTGAGATACTAGGGCCACATCAAGTTTATTCATAGATTTAGAACATATTTTTTATTTCATTGTTTATAGCCTGTCAATTCCCACATTCTGTACTTGATCACATCCTTATTCAGTTTGGTAGCAGCCATCTAGGTAGGAGATCAAGAATGCTGGTAGAGGACCACAGAAGGACCATTCCACTAAAGTTTGTTGGAACTTACACAGTAGGAAGATTTTAAAGGGAATTTCCCATTAGATCCTGTATTAAACTCAGTTTGGCAGTGGTTGCCATCTTTTTTGGTGGTTGGGAATGCTTGACATACCACCAAAGGCCCATTCCATCAAAATTGCAATTGGCGCAGTAGTTTATTACAAGAAGATTTTTAAGCTAATTTTCCATAGGGGCATATGTAGGTGGGTTAGAATGCTGGACATAATTTTGCAAGAGGACCTACAAAGACCATTCAACAAAAGTTTTGTCGCAATTGGCTTTGAGTGATGGCAAAAGCTTGCATGGCCTTTTACAGGGATTCCTTTAAATTTTTGACATGTAAAAATGGGCTCTGGTCCAAATTTTTTCAAAAAGCATTTTGAATTTTAAATCATTTTTTCCAAGGGAAGGCATTGAGAACATGATAATTTTGAAATATTTTTTTTTAGATATGATAATGACAACAATGATATTTAATATGTAACTTTCACCAGTTTTTAATAAATAAAAATAAAATCCTCATCCCATTTTTTGAAAATGAGCATAGTCCACAGAAAACAGTGTGTGTTTCTGATCATCCTCTGAATTTTTAAGGGTCAGTAGTTCTGTGTTCCATTTTTGGAAAATAAAAAAATCATAGGATTGGCAACAAAAATAATGTGATTAATCAGGGATTTTTTCCCAAATGTCAATAAAAAAAATTTGGGCCAAAGGTAAAAAACAGGAATGGCTCGGTAACCACAAATACAATATATTTTAAAACCTTATAAGAATAAAAAAATAAACCTGATATCACATTTAATAGTTTCCAAAATATGTACTGTGTAGTAAGAATGTTGTACTCTGCAGTAACCACTCTTTTCTCAGAATGTACAGGTAATTTTAAATCACTTGAATTAATATACAGTTAACTCGTTTTCTCGAACTCGGATGAGTTGAAACTTCGGTTGACTCGAAATTTTTGCCTGGTCCCGATTTCTTTCCCTATATATTTATGTAATTTTACTCCTTATAAGTCGAAATCGGATGAGTCGAAATTTCGGTTGTCTCGAAGTTTTTTCACGGTCCAGAAGTCATGATAAGCATGTAAATTCATTCCGTTAACTCGAACAGATACACGCATGTCAAAACACAACCTCAGGGCATTTAAATTGCTTCCCGTGTCGAAGTATTTACAATGTATATGTATTTAATTCCAATCATTGTACAGACTTATTTCAGCTTACCTGAGATAATCTTTTGATCGTAATCAAAATCAATTAGTGATTCTTTAGGTTTTCGCTGTGAAAATATACAACTGTTAATTAGGAAACCAAAACCATTAAATACGATCATTAAAGAGCTTGGATGTTCATAAATTTCTAATTAAGATGAGCAGATTATTATCATTTATTGTTTGTCTCCTCAGTTGAATTTAAGCAGGGATACATTTACAAGGAAGTGAAAGTTTCGTCAATTTAAAATTATGCCTTTACTAAAAGAAGTCATTATTTTCAGTCGGGCAATGTCTGTAACAAGGAAATGGTGATTTACAAATACAAATATTCTTAAAGATATCTTGTTCTTTAAAAGGTACATGAAACACAGAAAAAATCTAAATGCAAATAAACATGTATTTATTTTTATAATGATATAAAAACATTGTACAACAAATAGCGGACTTTGAATCCGTAACCGGAAATGTCGGTCCGGTTTTTGGTTTCTCTCGAATAATTTCCTTTGGATGTGCTTTCTTCGGTGTTCATTTGAGTCAAACTATGGCTATCTCTAAATTTATCTTTGGTCCCAACATCGAGATAACGATAGTCAACTGTATTTTAGGAAGAACATATAATGGAACAGTTGATGCCTGTAGTAAATATGTAATTATTTTAGGAAGAACAGATATTGGAACAGTTGATGCTGAAGTTTTACCAGACGTTATTATACAGGGAACAGGTGTAGAAGATGAGCATTGTTACATAGATAATATACATGGTGTTGTCACATTTTACCCCATTGCCAAACAGTGTTATATAGACCAACATGTGGTCACAGATCCAACTAGATTAACACAAGGTAAGGAAATGTGAATTCTCACTTCCCTGTTTTGAAATTTATTTACATATCAGTGGAAAAATATTGTAATAAACCAACATGACTTGCTGGCCACTGAGGGAGATATAATTTTTAAATCGTGTTGCACACTTCTCCCATTCTTTTCTAGTTCTAATTGGGTCTTTCCATTATTTCCTGGCTTACTGTTAATCTTTCTTGAGACTGGTAAAATCCATCTGGTTATAAATCTGTCTGTGTTATTAATCTAAGTTTAATCTGAGTTACCTCCCTTCCCACTGATCATTGATGCTACAGAGTTTGTGCAAGAAATGAACAGTTTATAATAACTATAGAGAGCTTTGTAGACATTAGTGGACATTTTGAATGATATAACTATTTTTATGAAATAAAAACTATACGCTAGGCTATGGAATAGCTTGGTTAGAAAATCTTAGAAAAGTGTTAATTCATTATTTTACCCACAAAATGCAATTTTTCCTTTCTATCCTGTGTTCTCCAGTTCATTAATTATATACAATAGTCTATGCACAATTAAATTAAGTTGTTTGACAGAAAATCCTTCTAATTAGGTTAAATAATGCTGTATTGTTATTTTTTACACCTAGTCTAATATTATTTTAGATTTTTCCATTCTTTCAACTTGTAAAGCTTTTTAATAGCAGGATTTTGAGAGGGCTTAAGAATTTCAAACGAAATTAAGGCAATGGGCCACTTATAGTGACAGGGACATTTAATATTAGGAATACAATCTATGTTAACAATTACACAGCCAACCATGTTTCAGTGACACCAAATAGTATTCTGAAAATATACATCACAACCTCATAGGACTCAATTCCATTTGATTGTCTTCTTGCCATTTTAATTATTTTACTTTCATACTTAAGTTAATAAACATTTGGCTATTTGTTATTTAACATTAACATGCTTTATTTATGTTGGACATTACAAATTTTAATTTTTTGGGGGCATTTTAGAGCTCAGCACAAGGACTGATATTCAACCCTTGTTGAAGATGAGGAGCCCTCCCAAGTTGTAATTGAGATAAATTGTGATCACCTTGATGTTTCCTCCATATCTTTCCTTTTCTCACAGCCACTAAAGAAAAACTACTACGGAAAATTTCATTAATTTAACACAGTTTATTCTTTTGATGGACAATTTATTTCAAAACCAATTATTTAATCATAAAAGCTCATTTATACTACGTCACATGATCGTCGCGCAACATCTTGCGACTGTCGCCCGAAAACCTCGCGACTACCGCAGGATGTCACGCTATTTTCGCGGAGATTAAAAGTTTAAACAAACTACGACAAGTATAAACAACAAGCATTAGTTGTGCGATGATCGCTTTGGAAGTATAAATGAACCTAAAGAACTATGATATAAGCTAATTTAAATAAAAATGGAAAATCACATTTTTGACCCCAGGCTTTAGTTTCATGAAACATTTCAAATTGAGATTGTCCTCTAATCCATGAATTTTTCCTCAAATATCGAAAAACTTGACATTTGATTTTTTAAGATTTTGAGTTGTGGAAATCATCATTTTGAGATGTATTATTAAACTGAAGTCAGAATGGTGTTGGTCACCTAAATTCATGAATACTTGTGTTGCAAATTAAAAAGTCATTATTTTTTTAGGAAAACCTAGGGTTATTTAAAGAATTTTTATTTGAAAAAATTGCAAAATCATAGTTTGTAAAAAAAAATTTTACTTTTGCAAATAAGTAAGATTTTGATTTGTACAGTATGATTGATTCGAACAGTTAAAGGTTTATATCCAGTGTCTGTGGAATTTTTGGACCATTTTCAACACATCTCTGTGTTAATGTTACACATGGGTTAGATTATTTTAAATAAGTCTTGCTCTTCATTTAGATTGTCTATCAAAAACTCATCAAATGAGAAAAATAATTCAGAAAATCACTTATCTTGATATTAATTACAACAGTTGTTTTAGATATTAATCTATTGACTTAGATCAGCAGTAAGGACATACTCTGCTCATTTTGAAAATAACAAGGTTTTAGAATCATTGTGATAGCTTTGTTCCAACTGGAAATCATTGGTAGTGTGCTTGTTTATAAGATACAAGCATTTGAAAATTTGGAGCTAAAGGATTTTTCTTGATTTTGCATAGGTTGCATCATAGTAGGATCTGTCAATTAAAACTCACGGTGAAATAACAAGAATTCATAAAAACTTTGAATACCATTCAACACCAAACAAAAGAGATAAAAACCTAGTTTTCCAATAACCAATGCCCTCAAGATGCGGGTTCATGCATGACTATTATATGTTAGCATCGTGCCTTTTTAGCTTACCTGGCCTGAAAGGCCATGTGAGCTTTTGCCATCACTTGGCGTCCGTCGTCCGTCAACATTTCAT